>JAECUM010034520.1:0-45311 GCA_016617855.1 Megalonaias nervosa
TACACACACACGCACACATAGAGACATCAATGCATACATAAAAATATAAATAAATACCATGGCAGGTGACAGGGTATAAAAGACGTGAAACACAATTCCTATTCTTATATGTATGCCTGTTGAACAAACAGTTAACCCTTATCAGGGTAGCTTATTGCAACATACAATCTATACTCAGTCATTCATGTGGAAAGTTTGACACAGAATTAAACACATATATTCCTACCTCCACTTTCACTGGTCAAAAATGGTCCCTCTGGGTAGGCTTGGATATATATAGCATCGAAATATCTACATGGTCATGACATAAACATAGAAACTGAACCTATATTAGTAAAGCATAAAATGTAGGTCCCAGTGACCTTCTTTGGTTGTAAGGGTGCAATACTAAAAGAGATGCATCCAACCCTTTCAGTTTAAGATCTGAACATAAACAGCACCCAATAAACATAAACAGTACACAATAATAAATGATCTTGAAACAATCAATGTGAACAAAGTCAATGAAGCATGAAATATAGGTATAGAAAGCTATTTTGAATTAAGGGTGTAGTACTACTTATCAAGATGAATCCCTTAACCGAAGTTTCTTGATTCTTGGAAGGATAGCATGCATATAGCATGCCAAAATCTTATATGGTCAGTTGCTAAATGAAAAAACTTAACCAAAGCCAGAAAAATACGGTGTAGTACAAATACAACCAAAGCCAGAAAAATTTGGTGTGGTACAAATAAAAATACATGTCATCATCAATTTCATGATTCTAACATGAATAATGTCTGAGAAATGAACATCAAATACAAAACTTTACGAAAGTCAGTGAAGCATAACATATGGGCTATAAGGACCTACTGCTGCAAGGCAGGAGACGTGCTCATCAAAATGAATCCCCTCAGCAAGTTTCACGATTTTAGATATATGTACATAACATGTAATAAAACTGCATGTGGTCATGCACTAAATGCAAATAACCCAAGCCAATGGTTCCACAAAGTGTGGATTCTTTTACTGAGTTTGTGTACTTGAAAACTGACAATTTTTTGGACTTTTCTCGTCAATTATAAATCGGAGAAATTTCTTTGCTTTTAAAAATATTGTTCTGTGTTCTCTGTCAGTAATATAAATTGATATGAATTACATGTAGATCATAAATCAAATACATGTAAATAAAACATTTCATGGAAAGTAAATACAGTTGTTGAAAACCGAATTTCACAGCAGCAAAGTTTACAAGTTTGTGGGATTGTGGTCTTTTGGTGAATTTTTGATAGAAATGAAAATTAATGCAATTTGATGAAATTCTGTGGTGCCTCTAATTAACAGTCAAGTAATAAAATAACTGCTATTTCAACATCAGCATGCATAAACACTAATTCTAAACACACTCTTTAGCTTGTTGTGCTGTTGAACTGTAGTGTTATGTTATTCAATGGTGGTTTTCACAACGACCTTGTTATTAGTCCAAGGACAATCATACTAACTCAAGGAAGTACCAAGATTCAGACCACCATGACTGACCCAGGAATGTTAATAAGGCAGATGCAAAAACGCCCATGTCATTACAATTTTATCAGTCAACTTTCACCTTTCTACACTGTGTCAATAGTGTGTCAACACTATCCTCATTTCATATAACTATTGAATTCGAGTTGTCTCTTTTTATGCCATTAGGAAAATGAATAAAGAAAAGTCATAATTGTACATTATACACCTGTGTTTGTTTACTGATGTGGACATCAATATTTCTATGCATATTAAAGTGCCCCCCCCCGGTCCAAGTTACAGTGAAGTTTGTAAATGGAACAAGTCATGACATGGGGTACAACACTGAAAAGAAAGACATCCATTCAATAAAATTTATATTTCTGAACTTTGTGCAATTTTACAAAATTCAAATTCTTTTTTCTTGTATATATCTAGTAATTCAAGCAATGTATAACTTGTGTATTGAAAGTGAGAAACACCCATGCTTGGCAAAGCAGGCTTCATATCAGGTCTTATACAGGTCCTATATGATCTATCTACTATCTGTTTTAGATAGTGACATACCTTATTTACTCACTTATAAGTCAAGTCCAACTGCAAACTGCACAGACCCAGATCTTCTACTGCATAATGTACCAGCAGATCTGGGTCTGTGTAGTTGGTTAGTAGTAATCAGTAGAGCAAACAGCATAGGCCTAAAAGTACTGGCACTTTGTATGACAGAATGGGTCCAGGGTGTTGGTAGCTGGGTGTTCATATATCTCATTGTACTTCATCAGAGGCATTGGGGTCACTTTAGGCTATTTCTCCATTAGCTGTAAATCACAGCTGATTTTAACATTTGTTGCCATGTGTGAAAAAAATCACAGTCACAGAGACAAGAAAACCATTTGAGATAAAAAGCTGCTACTTTAAATGTCCCTGATGTATTATTTTCACAAAACATTTACTTATAGTAGTTTTTAAAGGCAAAATGTTACTTTGAATGAGGCATGTTTTTCATGGAGGCAGCACCCAATTTTGAGGAGAGTTTCTGCCCATATTTTTACAACAGGAATTGTTTTTCAAAAATATACAGTACACACACAAAGCCACAACATATGATGTAGTCAGTTCTCATCTCAAAATCTGATTTCAAAGCTATTTGATTTACACCAAATGTATGTAAATTCTTTGCCAGAAGCATACCTAAGTGTTCTGTCAATGGATGCAGTTGTTCGACATTCTTTAGTTTAATCAAAATACTCCCATTCTCTTTATGACAGTCAGAATTTAACAGAATTAACCTGGAAAAAATCAAACATACGCTATTGACTGAAAGTTATTGACTGCTCCAGTGGCCTAGTGGTTAGAGAATCCACCTTGAATGTGTGAGGCTGCAGGTTCAAACCCTGTCCGAGTCATACCAAAGACTTATAAAAATGGTACTTGCAGCTGCCTCACTAGGCACTCAGCATTGAGCGGTTAGTGTTATGACTGGTTGGATAATGTGACTGGGTGGGACATCATGCTACGTGTCTGCGGCATGATGCCCCAGCGCTAAACATCACTATAAACTGCCACACTGAAGACATCGTAGCGATATGACTGGAAAATTGTTAAAGCTATGTTAAAAATCCAAATCACACCCAGACACACCTTACTAGATATCCAAGTAACCATGATATTTACCACAATGACTATGTCAAGTTCAAGTCCTTTACTTTAAAGTAACTCCCAAAATAGCATGTGCTGAACGCCCAAGGTCACCTTACACTTAACAACATGGGCTGAGTATGGGTCAGAGTGACATAAGATGGAGAGATTTTATATTATACACAAGAAGAAATGTATGGGTTATTGAATCTGTACTGATTAATATTTGTATGGATGCATTGTTTTGGCAATGGCCAATGACCTTTTCAGTCGGCCTACCAAAAACAATGAGACCACACAAATATTTGTCAGTACAAATTCAATAATCTATTAAGTATATCATTTAAACCAATAAAAGAAAAAGAAAATTGTTTTGTATGCCATTATTGAAATAAAATCCCAAACATAATATTACAACTTAAGATTCCATTTTTCATCTTCATATGAATGAATTTAAAAGACTTCGTCCACTTAAAATTCTCAACTCTGTCTGTACTTGCTTATAAGAATTTAAAGAATTTAAACGATTTAAAGAACTACCACCCAGTTTCTAATCTCCCATTCATGTCAAAAATCTTAGAAAAAGTTGTTCTATCCCAACTTGTATCTCATCTGAATTCAAACAGTCTTTTTAGCAATGTACAGTCTGCATATTGCCCTTGCTACAGTACTGAAACTACTCTTCTGAAAGTAGTTAATGACCTTCTCTCTCCTTCGGATAGTGGAAAGATTACAGTCCTCCCTCTCCTTGACTTGTCTACAGCATTTGACACAACAGACCATGATATGTTACTTCACTGTCTCCAGCATGTACTTGACATTCATGATACAGCCTTACTATGGTTCAAGTCCTACTTGGTCAACAGGACACAAATTGTGTTCGCAAATTGAAAACACTCCAGCCCAGTTGATCTATGTTGTGGTGTTCCACAGGGGTCTGTTTTTGGACCTGTTCTCTTCATTCTATACACTCTGCCACCCTCTAGTGTCATAGATCATCATCCAGTGTCTCACCAATTGTATGCTGATGACACCCAAATATACAAATCTAGCCACCCAATTGAAGTTGAAGCTACGATCCAAGGTGTAGAGAGGTGCATTTCCGATGTGAAATCATGGATGACATGTAACAAGCTGCAGATGAATGGTGATAAAACTGAAGCCATTCTGATTACAACACAAAGACTTTCTCATTCACATCCTTTACCTCTGACAATAAATATCAGCAACACCATCATTAAATTCACACAGTCAGTACGAAACTTAGGTGTTACTCTCAACAGTACTCTCTCATTGCACCAACATGTCATGAACATATGCGAGGCTGCATATCTTGAGCTGAGACGCATCAGCTCCATTTGCAAGTATCTTTCAGTTGATGCCACTAAAACACTTGTGTGTTCCTTAGTACTTTCAAGACTAGACTATTGTAACTCAATTCTGTCTGGTTTGTCTCAATATCTACTCCAGAAACTTCAAAAAGTTCAAAACACAGCTGCTCGGATCATCCTTAGAGTACCACGATCAAGCATGCCTCCCCCTGCTCTGTACCCTACACTGGCTAACCATTCAGTCCAGAATTAAACACAAAATTTGTTCTCTGTGCTATGTTTCACTGACGGGCTCCAGTCCAACATACCTATCTGACCTCACCCATGTGTACACACCTGCAAGATACTTATGCTCCTCTTCTGACACTCGTATTCTCATTATTCCCAACTATGAAAATGAAATCATATGGACAAGGTTCTTTTGCATACCAGGGCCCAGCAACGTGGATCGAATTGCCCACTGAACTTAGACACAAAGACTCAGTGATCTCATTCAAAAGCGCTCTTAAAACTCACCTATTTCAACTGCAAGAACAGACTTAAAGACCTAATAATGTTTCCTTACCTTAAATATTTACAGCATGTTTTCTGTTTTCTAATTTCGTGGTGTTTGTTTTTATTTTTGTAACCATATCATTATATATGTTTTTTAAGTGTTGTCAACTGTTGTAAAGCGCTTAGAGCTTCTAAAGATTAGGCACTATACAAAGTCCTCATTATTATTATTATAAGACCAATTGCAAACTGCAAAGACATATCTGCAGGCACATTATGCGATGGCAGATCTTGGTCTGTGAAGTTTATTAAAAGTAATCAGTAGACCTAACAACACAGACCCTGATCTGCAGGCACATTACGCTATTGCAGATCAGCATCTTTGTTTTTTCCAGCTTGACTCTACTTATAAGTGAGTATATACAGTAACTAAATCCCATTCATGCTTGTTCCTTTGCAACTCTACATACTAATGACATAAATGGAGATGTAGAGTGTGTTGTTGGTGAAGTTTTCAGCATTATGGTTACACAGACATACTCTTTGTATTCTAGCAGGGGATGTGTCAATGATGATATTGTATAAATATATATTGGTTCTTTAAAGTTCTACTAATTTAGATACTTCTTTTTTTTGTTCAGCAAATCTGAAAACAAAGATTCAGGGATTCCTCCTATATGCCAATTGGGGCAAGAATTACTTGCAAAATATGTGTGCCTCACACATACATGGTAGGCTATCAAACCTCCTTTTGTATGCAATACAGCTACTGCCACGAATCCCTCACTTTGTTGGGGGTGGGTTGTAGATTGATGGATTGTACCTTCTTACAAGGTGTCCGCTTTATTTGGTTATCGTTATCTAGAGGGTGATCGCCTTCGGTGTTATTGCCCGGATTGGGTAAATATTAATATAAAGTGTGAAACTTATAGGTGGAATAGATAGAGATCTGAGCAGATATATAAAAACAGAATGACACGAGCCCCCATACATGAAAAATAACAATTTAATCAATTACATAAATAACCATGACAATGCATTACATTAAGAAGATACACTTCTCTTTTGAAATAAATCATTCACTGAATTTCAAACACAAATATACTTATATAAATAGCTGATCTGTTTTAAATGATAGAATTAGTTCATCATAGAATCGAGTGAACAATCGAAGTCATTGCCTCATACAACTTCATAACCTGATTATTTCTGGTTCATTCCAACTTCACTGTGGCTGTTATTCTTGGTCCTTTCCACTTTTCCCTTCTCCAAACTCTCTATTGTCTCGCCTCTTTCGGCCCTCAAACTTTGTGTGAGTAGGTGGATACGTAAATACGTAGATACGAAGATACTTCGATAGGTAGGTATGTGGATACGTCCCATGGAGCTATTTCACCTTCCAAAATAAACAAAGAGGCAACCTAAATCTTCTGTCAGATATCCTACTGGGAATAGATCATTACTCCCCTCTCGTTATGTCAGATATCGTTCTATCAGAATTCAAACAGATACCAAAGGCTATCTGGTCAAGCTAAACATGGCAGACCATAAACAAACCTAGTTTCATAAGATTAATGTACTTCCTAACGGCTATTTCAACCTGACTCACATTCATCCCACGAGACAACAGTTCCGGTCTCATCTCAATTACACAAAGGAATGAATGAAATTTATTACATGGCTTAAATACGTTATTTCTTGCGAATACACACATTCAAGTCTCTAGCATATATGAAATCTCACTTCATGGTTTAACAATGTTAATTTCAGTCAATACGCACTCAAGTCTTCATCATACGTGAAATCATCTAAGGTCAGTGAATTCACACAGACTCTCGTAACTCATATCAACTAAGGTAAGGCATGAAATTCTTAGATATATATTTTCCTATAACAATCAAGACAACACATTCAAACAATTAATCAAACTTATATAAAGAATATCATTGTACAGATTCAGATAGATGAACTCGCACAGTTGTACTCATACCAAGAAAATTGATCTACAAATTTTAAACAAATAAATTCATGCAAATATAAGCAAATAAATCGAACAAATCCTTATATTGATATCAACGAATTAAATGAGACTGGCGCAGATACATTGTGCTTTCAAACTTTGCTCGCTTCTACCGCCAAAATCGTGTCCATCAACTTTCCAGACATCCAATCCCTTGGATAATTATTTTACGAGTGAATTTCTTCTAAATTCAAACTCGGAGTCTCCTACATTTGTTTTCTCTTGCAGAAAAGTGTAGACTGATTAAATTTTGCAGTGGGACATATTAAAACCAAGGAATTTCATGTGAGAACCATGCCCTTTATTTAGCATAACCAATCCGGGTTAAATATATCTCCCACCGTTTATAACTAGGCGCCAAAACTGTAGTCTGCCTGACCTTGAGATTTCCAAATAACTGATTCTGGAAAATTTCAAATCTAACAATTCCGATACAAGATCGAAGTCAACCCTATCCTTCCAGTGTGATGGTTAAATAAATGAACGCTTAATTAAAAATCACTTCTCTCACATGACACAGCCATTAAAAATTGTTGCAGCATGGCGATTTAACATGTGCCGGTCCCCATAAATCTAATTAATCGTTCACCTGCCCAGATTAATGTGCTCTTCATAGTTCGACAGAAATTTGCACCCTTACAGCTACCAATAAATCTGGTGAGTTACTAGGAGCAGACAACTTGCTGTGATGCTTTGTATATCATTAGTTTACCACTCCTTTATCTATATTAGTCACTTATGAAACCAATTGGCAATTTTAGCAGAAATGCCTTCAGTGAATATATTCATACAAGCTGATTTTGCTATCTTATCTTAAACTTTTTTTTTTAGAATTTTCTAGCTATCTTATCTTAAATATTTAAAAAAAATTTATATCTGTGGAGGCTTTGTGCCCTCAATATATTGCCAACTTATTAGTGATGGTTGACAAAGTTAATGTAATTAGATTTCATTTGGAAGAATTTGATAATATCCATAAGCATGGTGTGACTACATTAATGATATTATTATGCAAAGTAATCCAATTCTTACAAAACCAATTAGAACAACTGTACTATGATAGCCTCTGTGGAATTTCCTGCTGTACATGTTTTCCATTGTAGATTGTGATCCATTGCCACAGCTCAACCTTCACTTATAAAATGAAAATCCAACAGTTTGTATGCTTTAAATTTCAGAAAGAAAGAAAATACAAGATTAAAAACAATTAGGTTCAAAATCTGCACTTGTCAATTCAGGTGACTACAGCTCAGTTTCTATTCACCTGATATATTTCTAATTCACATATGCAAACAAGCAAGTGAAAATTTTATTTCCTGATTGTCACTCAGTCAATAACCACCATCTCCTTTACTATCCATTTCAGCTGTTCTGCCACCAACACTGGCATCACCAAAGGGCTTCATACTGTTGTACAATTTGCTTATTAATAGTATATTTACTACAGAATAGAAGGGTTGACTAAAAATAAGTTATTACAAGGTGCACTATGTCATTTGTGGTCGACCAATGGGAGGGCAATATTCCATTCAGCCCAATGCACTGATGATAGCCATTTCTAGTGGTAACACTGGAAAACAGCCAGCATTCATTAGAATTTGATAGCGAGTCAAATTTGATGACGGCCTAAAAGGTTGAATCTCTGAGCTAAAACATCAGTGCTAAAGTTATTATAATGCATGAAGCATAGCCTGAGATATCAGTGTTGATTTTTAAATAGATCATAGGAGAAATGGAAGAAATCTCCTCCCTTGGGTTATTATATAATATATATATACATATATGGTTTATAAGTAAATTGCAACCAATGATACAAGCCCTTGTGGGGATTGCATTTAAAATTTCTTCTAAAATGTTGCAATTCTGTTTCCTCTTCCATCAGCTTCTCCCTATGTCATATTTTCTGTAAACAAAGTAGACCTACATCATATGGCTCACAACAGTACATGCAAAAATTTGGCTAATATATGACCTTTTATAAGTCAAAGATGGAAAAATAGTTACTTTGATGCAAAATGAATGGGACCTCGTTTAAAGTAGGTAATAAGGTACATTTATTTCTCAGGTATAGTAATCCAAATTATACTAATTTGTAACTTGCCTTTCAATCAGCACCTTATAGCCAATATTGTGCTGATGTGCTTTTAAACCCTACACATACATACCAAATTATACATATACATCCAATGCCTCTGAGTACAATGCCAAGATGAAGGTAAATTAACAAATAAACCTCTAGTAAAGGTATTTTAATTCAATTTTCAAAAACTGATATCTGTTTTCCTGTTTCTTACACCTTTAACATTGTGGTTGATTACATCAGACCTGGAAATAGTACCATACCATTTATGTTCCTGTACCATACTGACCCTTGCAATACACACAACCAACTGCAAACAGCAATGAGCCAGATCTGCAGCCATGTAATGTACAGTCTAGTTTTGTTTTTTATATTCAAGTAAATACAGTAGAAAAATGTGTTTTGTTACTGATTTCATTAAAATTTCCATCGTCTCTTCTCTACGGTTTTTCAGTTCCATTCCATTTTGTCTCAAAATTTACGATATACGTATAATAATTTATGAGATGGATAAGTAATAAAACAAGAGATCTAGATATTGAATTTGACTTCTAGTATATTCAACATAACGTAATACATTCACAGAAAAATATAGTTCTCTAATGACCTTAAAAACGAAGCCAATGTCAGCAAAAACTCAAAAACAAGTTGGAGAGGAATAGTATGTCGAGTCATTCATCAAAGGATTTCAAACATGTGGTGTGAAATAATAATAATAATAATAATAATAATAATACACACTTTATTTTCAGAAGGTAACTCAGCTACAAATGAGAACTACAATTACAAGCTAATAATATGTTCACACACAAATACACACACACACACACACACACACAATCAAATACACTATAATCAAAGATTCGCATAGGTGCTACATTGCTGCAGAAATGAAAATAAAACACAAGAGGTAGGTGGTGTAATGTGTACTTTAAGAAGTACACTATTACTTTCATAAGTACACCATTTTTTACACCAAAACAGAAATGATTTCATCTATCTGATACAACTGTTGTGGGAAGGAAGAGATGCTTGGAGCTGATTTAATATCTTGTGGAATGTAATTTTAAACAAATGCACCATAAAATTTAAAAGCTATTTTTGAATAGTTCCTTTTTTGGCTTAGGTACTTTGAAATTTTGCTCTTTTAATCATCTTAGATTTGGGGTATCAGTAGTTCTCTGTCCTGGAAAATGGTGTTTAGGTAAGTGGGGGCAGATATTGTAAACACCTTGTATATCCTTTCTCAAAAATATTCTTTCATGTATTAGTAATACATGTACACTGTACTTTGAATGTAAGCACTGCAGTTTGAAAATTTTCTGTTTGATGATTAAGAATTATTTTATATGCCCTTTCCTGGAGTCTCGAAAATTTTCTCACATTTGTATCAGATATGTTCCCTTAAATTATATTACCGCAGTTAAGATGCGGTTGAATGTACTGTAATGGAATGAAGGCCTTGAATTTCTTTAGGAGCCAAAGATAAGAGTTTATTTTCTTTCAAATATAATTTATGTGATAAGACTACTGCAAGTTACGGTCTACAAAACATTCCAAGAATTCTATCTAAACATGTCATTTTCAGATCTGTATTATCGTTGAGAACATACACCATATCAGTTTGAAATTTTGCTCTTTTCTGCAGGGTACTTATCAACAAGACCTTTGTTTTGACTTATTGAGGATCATACCATTTTCCTTACACCATATTTGAAGTCTGTTGAGAGCAGTTTGTAGGGTTTTTTCAATTAAAGCTTATGGTTAGTTTCTTTGACCATCAAATACATTAGTGTCATCTGCATACATGTCAGTAGATGAGACTGAATCTCCTATTTTTAGGGGTAGGTTATTTATGAACAGAACAAGTAACATTGCCCCCAAAACAGAACCTTGTGGCATTTCACAACTTATCATTTTTATTTCAGATAGGTTCCATTTAATGTTACTTGTTGAGACCTATTGCTCAAGCAGGATCTGAACCAGTGGAGACTATCTTCACTATACTCAATAGATTTTTATCTTTTCAAGAAAATTTCATGATCTACTAGGTCGATAGCCTTTTGAAAATTAATCATTACAGTACCAACTAACTTTCCTTCATCTTGGGTGTTCAGCCACTTGTCAGTCATAGAGATTAGTGCAGTTTCACAAGAATGATCTTTTCGAAAGGCAGATTGATTTTCATGAAGTAGATTGTGATCATTTAGATTGTTCATAAAAGAACTGAGTACATGTGTTTCAAGTAATATGGAAGGGGATGGAAGAACTGATATTGGCCTATAGTTGTTTACATCCTTTTTTCATCCAGCCTAGTTGCTACATACTTAGTTGCTCTTGTATACACAATTCATTATACACGTACCTTTTTTGTGTAATGTTTTTTTCCCAGCTGTATTTTATATATTTGCATGTACATGTGTAGATAATTGATGGTCACATGGGTGATTAGTTTTTGTACTGTTTCACCCTCATAAAATAAAGGCTTATTATTATTATTATTTTATGTAGTGGTAGTACTTTAGCAGTTCTTCAAGATTGGGAAAATTGTCTTGTTCTCAAACTGCGATTACACAAAAAAGTAATACTATCACCAATAGCAGCTGCAGCCTGAAGAATTCTTGGACGTATCATGTCAGGCCTTGTAGATTTAGAAACATCCATTATTTTAAAATTCAAAACAAACTTGGAATTAATTTCCAGGATTTCAAATTTAATATCTTTTGGAAATTTTTGGGGAAAAAAAACTTTTTAGTTCTGATTAATCAGAGTCTAACTTATGTTCTGTACTTTTGGAAGCAATGTTTACAAAGAATTCAATGAAAATATTTACAATGTCATATGGATCATAAACATGGTTTCCATTATTAATCTGGGATGAGATATGTCTTATTTTTTTGTACTTTCCTGCTCCAAATTCCTAAAAAAAATTTCCAGATATTTTTGTTTTCTTTGATACCAAGAATTCTTTAGTAGTGGTTTCTCTTTGCTTGTTTAATCATTTTGTCTACTCTATTTCTCCTGATTATGTATTCATCTTCATTACCTACAGATTTCAAGTGGTCTTGTCTTTTCATACCAAATAAACATTTCTGTGGTGACCCAGCTAGGTTGAAGATCATGGTAACTCTATGTGTCTTCAAAGGTGCACATTTATTAACAGCTTCTAAAAACAAAGATCAGACCAAGTACTTAAAATAGTATCATCAAAAATTTTGATAGTATTCCAGGGGATCTGCCCTAAATCCTTAAGAAATTATCATCATTGAAAGTTTTAAAAGACCTGTATATGATAGATTTATGAACATCCTTTTCTCCTACATTGTTGTTATGTTTTCTTTTGAGAAAAACTGCAAAATGATCACTTAAACCAATTTTGCAACAGAAATTCTTAAGACCTTTTCTTTAGTATTTGAGTATGTATGGTCAATAAGTGTTTTGAATTGGAAGTTACCCTAGTGGGCTCATTCACTAACTGCAAAATCCCAAAAGGTTCAACAAAATTTAACCAATGTTTATTTCTTTGTTCATTTAGAAGGTCCCTATTTATGTCACCTAATATGTAAAATTCTTTCTTTTCATTGATAACTTTCTCTTTGAAATTCAAAATCATCATTCTAGTCAACATTTGAGGATGGATTCCTAAACAAGAAACCCACTAGACAAGGTATGGCTTCTTCTGGGTGATCTGAAACCATATCAATTCAAATTTTTCGGATATCAAGATCCATTTTTCTTTCTAAACTGTACCATTTTAGACATACTCTATAAGTCCCCCACCTCATGCCTTCCTGTCTCTACAAAAAGGTTTGTCATATCCATTGATCCTGAGAAAATTATCTGTTTGACATTTAGTCAGTTTTGTTTCTGATATGCCAAGCAAATGTACATTGTTATCTGGAAAATATAACACGAGTTTAACTTGATCTATTTCCCTCTGATGCCTTGAACATTTATATGACCTATACTGACATCTTATCCTGAAATTCCTAAATTCATAACTGTAACATTAACAGGATTTCAATGACTATTTTGGGCATTCAAGAAGACTCAACTATTTCTAAAGATGTTTACATTGTTTTGTTTCTCCACACAGTAAAATTGTTTGTATTGCTGTAATTTTTATCCTTTATGCTATTTTTGGACTCATTATCATGCACAGTTTGGTTCTTAGTCCCGTTTAATGTATTATTTACAGTCTGCTAATTTTTTTTATATAAATGCTGGTTGTGTTGTCATCTTTACTGATAAATGAATAATTATATCTACACATCAGTTTGTTGCATTCAAGACACAGATATTAAGGTGTTGAATTTGTTTATGTAAGTCAAGGGATCTGGATTTAACAGACATCCTCTGGGATTTTTCAGTTGACAAGAGTCTGTGATAAAAGTTATGTGTACCACTGATGGTAACAACAGTAATGGTATCATTGCCTGTGTCCTATTGACCAGAGTTATAATGAGCTTGGCTTTATGGCCTATCTTGGAACATACCCAGCATCCAAAGTCCTTACTCATATGCATACAATCAGCAACAGTATGGTTTATTTCACCACACAGATTACATCTTTGATTTGTCTTTCAATGTCCATAGTATTGGAGCTGTTTACTTTTGTTCACAAAGTTTTGACTATGTTGTAAGTTTCTGATTTTTCTTCTGAAAGTGGCAACACTGTATTTGTTCACAATGATGACTTCATTTATGTTCTTGACACGTTCTACTCATTCATATGAAAGGTGAATTCGAACATTTTTATCATAAAGTCTCTTGTCTATATAGCCATCTTTGGTAATGAAATCCTGGTAGTTGTACAGCTAGATATTAGCTTTTACACAGTACTATATGATACAGACGAAAACAGACTAATGACCCTTAAAATGAGGTTAAAGGTTATTCCTCAAGGTACCCTAAAAAATTTGTTGCAAGACCAAAGACAATGACATCTTTAAGTTCAAATCACTTTAGCTGCACTACTTAAAATTACTGTAAAGTACTCCAATGACTACAGAATAACGCAAGACTCTATTACCATCTATGCTCGTTTATAAGATGAGTCCATCTATGAACCGTACAGACCCAGGTCTGCTGGCACATAATGCACTGGCAGAACTGGGTCTGTACAGTTTGCTAGAAGCAAGAACAAACAACATAGATCCTAATCTGCAGGTGCATTATGCTGCAGCAGATCAGGATCTGTGTTTTTAACAGTCTGACTTTGACTTATAAGTGAATACATATGATACAGTGCATGCCAAGTATAGCCCAGATTAAACTATGATCAGCACACATAAATATCTAACATCCAATAATGAACTGGCAGATTGGAGCCAATGTTGTATGCTAATAAACCTCATGTAGAACAGCATAGATCCTAATCTGTCAACACATCATGTGATGGCATCTCTGGATGTGTGTTATACACAAGCTAATATGGTGAGTCAATTTTCACCTGTTGCAAATAAGAAACATGTGTCAGACTTTGTGATGTGTAGTATCCACATGAGGATATATGGTATGGCAGGTACTCCATGACTTTATCTCCATGATAAAATCTGAGATTTGGCTGAGGTAAACGGATCACTCCAATGTCATGATTACAAATCTACCTTTACAGGTGTGCATCTCTATCTTAGGTGCTCTTGAATTTCATCATTTAAATTGGAAAGGCAGATAAAATGTTTCCTTTTGCCAGATCATTCCATCTTCGTAAATCTAAACTGATCTGACCTTATTTCTTAATCTTATTCTGATGTTCTAGATGTTTTATGGGGAATCCAAAGGGGGTCCTAAGTCCTGCATTCAATTACTCCCAAGTAGTTTTCCTTTTCTTTTAAGATTCAAATTTCAAGTTTACTTTCTAACCAAATTCCATCTACAACAGTTTTTCTACCACTCATTTTTTTAGTCATTTATAAAACAAGAGTACAGTGAGTGGTACATTATACAGCCACCCAGTGTTTAACAGTCTTATATGTATATAAATGCAATACTAATGCAGAAACAACAGTCCTTCATTCAGAGTGACCTTGACCACTGACCTTTTCATCCCAAAATTGATCAGCTTCTTCCTTACCCCAAGTGCAAGCCATCCTCTAAGTTTGATCCAAGTTTTTGATACATAACTAATGTTATTGTGCAGAAACCATTTTGATTCTTTCAGTCTTGATCTTTAACCTCTGAAACCAAAAACTGAAAGTCATCCACAATGTTTGGTCCAGGTATGTGCTGCAGAACTAATGTTATGCTTTCATTCAGTGATAATTGCTCTCTGACCTTTTGACTCTGAAATCAATACATCCATACTCCAAGTGCAAGCCATCCAGAAAGTTTGAAAACTCTTTATACTGGGGCACTTTTCAGTCAAAATGTCCTTGGCCTTTGACTTTTGAACCCCCAAATCAATTGGGTTCTTCCTTATCCCAAGTGCAAGCCATTCACAAAGTTTTATATCTGTACATGGTGGAAAACTCTAGTTATTATGCAGAAAACCTTTTCTTCTTGCAATCACAGTAACCTTGATCTTCAACCTTTTGCCCCCAAATTCAACAGAATTCTTCCTTACCTAAAGAGTTTGTTGTTAACTGCAGATAGTGGAGAACTTGAGTTACTTTGTGGAAGCTAAATTGGTAAAGAGACAGATGGAAAGACATCATAACACAGTACACTGCCTTATAGGAGGTGTATAGAAATCAATTACAATTATGTAACACAAACACAAACCTGTGACCTTGAATGCTGATTATTTTTAAACAGCCATCCTTGTAAACTTGACCTTTGATCTTCAATTTTCCACTACTGTAATTTATTAATTATAATGAAGTCATTCAAAAGCAAGGCAGGGATAATGTCATCCTGCTGTTTGGGGGCAGGACTGTCTGTGCGTGCATGTGCTAAAGCAACACAGACCCTGATCTGCAGGCTCATTATGTTACAGCAGATCAGGAACTTTGTTGTTTGCAGTCTGACTCTATTTATGAGTGAGTATATATGGTAAGCTTTATTGAGAGAGATCATATTGAGGGAGATGATTCACTTATGATGTAGAGAGCTCAAAACATAGACAAAAGGAGATAACTCTGAAACATGAGCAAGTCTAAGCTTTGTAAAAAGCGACTTTGGCTGGAGCATCATGTAAACAAGAATTCACTCATGTTCAATTGCAAATCTTATTTTCATATATATATGTACCTAAGTACCCAATAATGAACATATAAGAATAATACTGCATCTATTACCTGCAATATTTGCACAACACTATCTAAAAATCATGTCTGCATGTGCATAAGAAATACAAAATTTGGCACTTCATACATGTACAGAAAACCTTTCACCCCTTTTTAAGGCAATTCCTCATTTTGATAGAACCTGGATGTATCATCATAACTGTGGAGATCTGTCTCAATGAAAATGAAATTTTTTGTGTATAAAGCTATGAAAAGTTTATATTCTGTACCTCACGGAAATAGTTGGAAGAACTCGTCCATGTCACACAAACTGATGAAAATGTCTCACACCGTGCTGTCAATACATGTGTGTGTATGTGTGTGTGTGTGTGTGTGTGTGTGTGTGTGTGTGTGTGTGTGTGTGTGTGTGTGTGTGTGTGTGTGTGTGTGTGTGTGTGTGATTTGGATTTTCAACGTAGCTTTAACAACTTTTCAGTCATAATGCTATGATGTCTGCATTGTGGCAGTTTATAGTGATGTCTAGCACTGGGGCATCATGCCGCAGACATGTAGCATAATGTCCACCCAGTCACATTATTCTGACACCAGGCCAACCAGTCCTTACACAAACCTCTTAATGCTGAGTGCCTAGTGCAGTAGCTGTAAGTACCATTTTTATAAGTCTTTGGTATGACTCGGCTGGGGTTTGAACCCACGACCTCCCACATCTGAAATGGACACTCTAACCACTAGGCCATCGAAGCAGTGCTGTCAATACTGACCCTGGTAGATTTGATATGGCATCCTTGCCCAAACAAGATATGTCACACTAAAAACATGTTTTTTGATTGCCAAGTCCCCCAAAAGAGTTGTTTATAAAAAGAAGATTTTCAGTAGTCTTTTGTAGAAGAGAGGGAGGGAGAGAGAGAGAGATACCTTTCTTGACACCATGATATATGCTGACAACCTGTAGCCTGCTTAACGCTCATGGAAAACTATCACCACATGGCAGATTATACAGTTAATTGTCATTGAGGCAATTAAAAGGTAAAGGACATCAGAGATAAACAGGACTGCACTGATTACTCAAATAACTGATAATATAGCCGAGTGATTTTGTGTTAAGGGTCCTCTAAGCACTGTTGTGGGAGAAACCATTAGGCTAATTTTCATAGGAAAAGTACACCAACTGAAACAACCCAATTTTAAGAAGTTAAATAACAGAGTTGGATGTTGAAAATTCAAAAGTGATTTATTGCCTTGAATAAGAATATTTAACCATTTTTATTAAAGACTACTGGCTAGCTTGTGATAATTGGTAATGTTTCTTTGAAGTTGGATTTTGCGCTACGTATATAAGATGCAAAATATAATATCAGTATTTGGAAAAATGTGGAAGCATAATTAACTTTTTATTTTTAAATTTGAAATCAACATTTGATCCAGACAAGAATGAGCCATATGTAAAAGCCCAGCAAAACAAAATTTCAGAACTTCTGGTTTCATGGAGTTTGATTTTGTGAAGTGAAGCAAAAATGGAGAGTATTTATTCCATTCAAGTTTGCACCATATCAACATTAGTCATTCTGGTGATACACCATCTGTTGACATTGTAACAATACCCAGTCTCAGAACAAGGCATGAATTCAGAGCTCAATCCCAAAAGTAATTAACATGTTTAAACAATTATTGACAAACCATGTCACAAAAGCTGAAGTGCTTTTCTGCTATTTTGTTGCAGAGCACAATCTGCCATTTGCAGTTGCTGATCATTTTTCAGAACTGTGTAAAGAAATGTTCCTGGAGAGCGATATTGGTTGAAGATTTCACTGTTTGGTTTGGGAAACTTCCAGAAAATTAACAAGCTTATCTGCTGGAGCAGACTAAATACTGTATATTTACTCTTTTTCAGTAGTCTACCAGACTAATAGACAATGGAACTATTACCACCCCCATCCCATCCCTTTACTTTTCTGATGACAAAATGCACTTCTGTTGTCTCCAAACAAAATTCTTTCTGAAATGTTGGCACATACAGGGAGATTCCTGCTTGAAAAAGAAAAACTAATATATAATTAACTGGAGCAGAAACATGGAAGACCTTAATACCAAAGTGACAAATTATGATACTCACATTTTTTTTCCCTTAAAGTTTTCCTTATGATCTTCATCTCATGTATCAACTAGTTGTTTTCAGTCCACTGGATTAGACCAGTCCAATGGTAGTGGATTAGTCCAGTCCAATGGCACTAAATCAGACCAGTCCAATGGTAGTGGATTAGACCAGTCCAATGGTAGTGGATCAGACTAGTCCACAGTTAAATATAGGGGTTGGTGAAGTCACTGGGGCATTTATATGTTTCCCTTCATGGCAAAAGCCTTTGACAAAGTAAATTAAAAGAGTCAAAATATTTTGTTCTACAGCAGAATACAATAACTGTTTGATGACTAAAAGACACATCAACAGATGACATGGTCCTTATCTCGTCACACCCACCCCTGTTTACATTTTCTTTTTAACTGTTCATTTCAATGCCCAGTACAACGTTACTTATTATTTTGAGAAATGAATTCTGACGGGGTTTACAACTTTTTAACCACACATTTTTACCAAGTCATTGTAACAAACATTAAAATTACATCACATGGCACCAAAAACCACCCCAAAAAACCCAAACTAGTAGTCATATCCTCATAATGCCAGAAAGGAACAACTTGTGAATTCATTTGCCCTTTCTGTGTACATTGACAATATTTGTTAACAATGATTCAATACAAGTTCTGCTACATATTTCTTCAGAATTCTTGAGATTCATTATTATTTTTATAACTATTTATAATTATACATTGTGTAACTGATTTTCAAGCATCATGTCTTCACCAATCCTGTGAAATTTGAAGTTCAATTTTTTCATTTGTGTATTTCATATTTTTTTGAAACATTTAAAAAAAAGAAGAATTTAAGGATGGAAAAACAGCACAATAAACTGCAATCTTACAATTTTTGTTAATTAATTCTCTCACTGCTGCTCTTGCTCATGCAATGATGAATCAATTTTCAAAACCTCATTACTTCATCGATCCTGTAAAATGTGAGAATAAATTCAGAAGCATCATTTGTATCTAGTACTTTTACAAGATCTCATGTACACTGTACTGACATGACCATAAAAGATTCCAAATTACATTACAGTTTTAAATTATTTTGCAGCAAATAAAAAATTATTCTCATTTTTTTGCATTAGCTGAAGTGGCATTAAGATAATTAATGAACAAAAAATCTGAAGATAACAGTTTATCACTGTGGTGGAGCAAGAATTTCTGTCCATCCCCCACAAAAGTTCTATCCTGTGCTATCTAATAAAAAAAAGTTGTTTGATGAAAATTTTTTCCACCCCCATCCACCTTCCCATGCCTGCCGAAGTAGAGTGGGTTGATATGCCACAGGTTTATCATGCTGTTTTTCCTTTCTGAAATTCCAATTGCTTCAATATATTTCAACAAAATGACTGATCCATAAATGATAAAACTGATTCTCAACGGCTTTTGGTGTCGTTGTTAATCTAGCAATATTGTTTATTAGGCCTTCCTGTTCAATATTCTGCACAGATAACAAATTACAAATAAAAGGAGTTGTAAGATACCAGGAAGTGTACATCAAGTAAATACAAAATTAATGCAAATTTCAGAAACAAAATTGCTTTTTTATTCATGTTCTGACAAGGAAAACTTCCATGTACAGTGTAAATATAATGATTTAAATGTGAACCGAGCATGTTCTCCTTTGATATTTGTAAACTTAAATCACTCAAACAGCATATTATTTATCTACCATTAATCATATTGCATTTCAACACCAGGTTCATCCGAAACTTCATATCAGCAAAATTGGCAATTTAAATGGTATCATCAGTCACACTGGTATTTTAAAGGCACCTCCCAGTCTAATTTGCACATTAATGCATTTGATGTTTCTAACCTCTGACATACACATCATTGTTTGACAAGAACATATAGTTATATTGTATACAATACATATGTAAACATTTGCAGCATAATTTTATACTGATATGTTCGTGGGCTTGAAGGAACACAATGATATGATGAATAACATCATCAATACAATTATTTTAATTACTTTTCTTTTACCTAGGAGTAAATGAACTGTTAACATGCTCTTCTGCTTTTACTGAGCTACCTTTTTGACAAGCAACTGATGAATTTTATGTCTGATGATATATAGGGTGTTCATCAGTTGAAATAATTCTTTGAATCTCAAGACAATATTTTCAAATATACCTTAGTTGAAAGAAATCAAGCTTTCTGTCAATATCTACATTTGTGACTTTTTTCAATGACAAATGTAAGAAGAGCTGTACTCTTGATTCTTCCATGAGGTCATGCATGTGTGTGTGTGTGTGTGTGTGTGTGTGTGTGTGTGTGTGTGTGAGTATGTGTGTGAGTATATGTGTGTGTGTGATTTGGATTTTCAATGTAGCTTTAAAAAATTTTCAGTCATATTGCAATGATGTCTGCAGTGTGGCAGTTTATATTGATATCTAGCACTTGGGTATCATGCCGCAGACATGTAGCATGATGTCCCACCCAGTCACATTATCCTGACACCAGGCCGACCAGTCCTAGCACGAACCTCTTAATGCTGAGCACCTAATGAGGTAGCTGTTAGTACCATTTTTATAAGTTGTTAGTACCATTTTCATAAGTCTTTGGTATGACTTGGCCAGGGCTTGAACCTGCAACCTCCTGCATCCAAGGCGATGTTCTAACCACTAGGCCACCAGAGCGGTCATGCATTATTGTACTTTAACAGAAGAATGACTTAATTGGAGTATTTTTTTTATTTTTAATGTAGCTTTAACAATTCGAGTCAAATAGCTATGATGTCTGCAGTGTGGTAGTTATAGTGATGTCTAACACTGAGGCATCATGTCACAGACATGTGGCATCATGTCCCAACCAGTCACATTATCCTGACACCAGGCCTATCAGTCCTAACACTAACCTCTTAATGCTGAACGTCAAGCGAGGCAGCTGCTGGTACCATTTTTATAAGTCTTTGATATGACTTGGTTGTGGTTCAAACCCACGACCTCCTGCATCTGATGCGGATACCAGTACTCTGACCACTTATGCCACCAGACTTATTTGGATGCTATGTGTCTTGGCCTTGTCCATACTGTTCTCCTGCACTTTAACCAGAAAAGCTGTTTGTTGCTTTAAAAAAATGCTTACATCAATACCAAAAATTTAATTACAACAACATTCATCATAGACTGCTCCAACATCAATATCAAAGTCTCTGTAATCAGAGAAAAATAATGGCTGAGTCTTTTCTCTTTTTTTAAGTTCTCATTGATGATACCAGGCTGTGCAGAATCAAGGATAGGGCCGATGCTTGTCCATTATACAGGTAAATCTGATTTTAAATCATCTGCTACTCACCTTCCTGGAATATTTTATTACCAACCCATCTAATAACCAGTATTTTATAATTTTTTGGTAAGTGCCAGTCAACTGACTAGCCTATCAGAAAAATTATAGGCCATCTTTCAGAACCATAATAGGGTAGTAATTTCAGAATGGTCTTCCCGAACATTGCTAGTGTTACAACTTCTAAATATAAGTACCAACATAAGGAATCTCACAGTAATTATTTATGCTGGTTCAAAGTAAACTGTACAGTACATGAATCCTTTTACAAAGTTTTATTTTCAGGGATGTATTTACAAATCTCCATGGTTTCAGTTACTTAATGGAAAAAGGTGATGATATGTAAATGATAAACAGAACAAAGTCCATCATACAATATCTTCAGTTTCAAATAAAGACAACGAATGCTAAAAGCAGTATTTGGTTGCACCCAGTGCCCTTGGTATACAAATACAGTTAGTGTGTGTGTTTGTATGTATGTCTGGTCTGTATATCTGCTGATATGCCCCACATCACCCCATTTCTGTTATCTGCCTCTTATCAGCCAGTCAATGTCTGCAGTTTGCCTGCTGTATCAGCAATACATCCCTGCTGTAAATCATAGGTACTACAACCAATAACCTGCCACTAAACAGGTATACTTGTCTGAAGTTGTAGGTCTGGGCAAGAGTGGTGGATACAATTGATCTCACAAAAAAATGGAGATTGCTTCACTTACTCCTCAGCATAATTATTCATTTTATTTTTTTATTTTTGATTATAAGAAAATCCTGATATCATACATGATATGTATGTGTACACACAAATGAAGCACATCCAGTCCATGCTCTCATTGGATAACTGAAACACTTCAGTTCAATATGATTACATGATGAACTGCACCTAGCTGGCAATCAGAGTGGTCTGCAGAATTTCTTTAATGTATTAATTTACTCCTTGGAATGGAGCATTCTGAACAGAAAAAAATAGACAGGAATCAGTTGCACCTTATCAGTGATCATCATGGACTGCTGACCAATCAGGTTGCCAACTACCTGTGCAAACTAGCATGTCTGTTACAGTAGTTTATCTTTGCCCAAGAAATGTCAGTGAGAGCTCTGACACCTTTATAGATTTTTAAAAGTACAACATATACAAATTCATCTCATGATAGTTTTCACTGAACTTTGACCAAATTTTTCACTATATACTCGAAAGTGCAAGTTACAATGTGTGTAACTATTGAAAGAAAAATCTTGCCTTTGTGGAAGCTGATACACTAAATGCAGGCAGAGCATAGATGATGAGTCAATTAGCCTGGGCCTAGTCCCCCAAATCATATATATATAGTTCAATGTAGTTAACTCAAAATATCTGCCAAATATCAGTTACCATATTCAAACTAATAACTGAACATGTGTTAATGTGCACACACCCCTCTTTTTCTATCAAAAGTCACCAAAAAATCCCTTTTCACATGCAATATTGACATGCCTCAGTACAGAACCCAGTGAAACACCAAGTCACAGATTAACTGGGCTGGAATGTTTTCCATTTATAGACATAATTTGTATCCTTTTCACCAAGTTTGACATGACAAATCTGATGAACAGTAATTTATTATCTCTCCCAATTATTATGGTAAATATTAAGACCTCATCAATATCTATTACTGATGCAATAACAGATTTATCTAAAACAATGTACGAGTCTGGACAGAAATCTGTCTCATTATCTATAGTATGTGCTCATCAGACTAGACAGTAACCTGATCGGGTGATCAGTCTAGATATCCAATGGTATCTAAGGTTACTGTAAAAAGTGCAGCAAAGTGGTCAAAGTTATGAACCAGTCTAGGTCAATAAACCATATGACTTATTTACATACTGTACTACCAAACTGTTCAGTGAGTAAGGATAATATTCAGGGTTTACTATAGATGGCAGGTTATCTGATACAAGGCTATCCAGAAGAACAGATGACAGCAGCAGTCAAGACTTGATTGTGGAGTACAGCTGATAAAGTTCAGTAATTATCTTTATAATGGAATAATATTATCTTTATAGATGTCTACCTCATAATTTGACCCAATTTTGTCTTATTTTTTAAGGTACCACATAGAAAGAACAGTACTATGAGAATATCAAAACATCAAGGTTTCAGTCAAGTTGGGTACATGATGACCAATACTATCAAGGTTCAATGGTAAACCACATGCTCTCTTCCTCTGCAGTCCTTAGTATGATTTTGGGGATTTGTTCACAGATATAATTTCAATTAAAACAAACATTGGTATGACATAATTTGTTATGGTTTTAACAGCACTTTTAATACATTATTGACTATATCATGCTGAGGAAGTGGAAGCTAAGTGCCTTTTCCAAGGACACATTAAGACAGAAAAACTCATGCTTGTCAAGTATCAGATCTGAGACCCTTGGATTATGAGTCCAATGCTCTACCAACTGAGCTACCATGGTTACTCTCAAGTGTGATTTATAAACCATAAATGTGCAATGCAGATTTCATGAATTTTGGACATAATTGCTGAACTGTAAGTCTAACTTCACCACAAATTACAAATTTTTTATTTATGTATTTGTTACCATTGTTAACAAAATTATAACAAAAATGAACACTTGAAAATTTTTAATTGTAGTTAACATAAAAGAGAACTCAACACAATCTTTAAACATAAAAATATGATGCTAAATATGGTTTGCTGTATACCTGTGGTATCCACTCACTTATTGGCCAGGAAAGACGGAGGAAGTGTGTCGAGTGCTTTTGTTTCTCATAATATCGGGAGATACAACTGCAGCTCAAGGACTGTGTTAATGAAACATTTTCCTGTTTGGTAAAAGTGGGAGGCAGTGGAGTAAAGCAAAGTGATGTATGCTGTCAGTATTGTGTGATCAATGAAAACTGTTCACTGTGCCTGTCATATTTGGTTTGTTTTGGTGCTTTACAGCACAGCAACACACGTAGGTGATTTTAGTGCTGTGGCAGTTGGAGTGACACGCCTTGCCCAAGGACACCAGATCCTGTCATGCTTGGTTCAGATGTGTCAAATATCTTGTCCAAAAATGGTGCTGTAAGAAAATAGCTTCACCATATCAAGAACATATCCAAAATAATTAATGTTCATAATTAGTGTGGTAATACCAGTAATCTAAAATATGTCATGCAGATTATATAGAAATAACACCAATTATCTGAACAGTAATTATAGATTACCAGAATTTTCTGATACCATTTAAATGTCATATACACCCGATTTTTTTCTTTATATTTTTATCATTTATCTGGATCAAATCCAGGTAATCAAATAATTGATTTTATTTGTTGGGAAGCCTAAAAAGAAATAATACTTCAAGTAGCTGAGCCATAGTGGCTCAGTGGGCAGTGTACCAGGATCACAAACATAAAGATGCAGGTTCAAATCCTAACCAGATAAGCTTGGCCAGCTGATATGGCAAGTCTCTAGGCAGGACACTTGACATCAAATACCTCAGCACAACACCATTCCTGTTATATGGTATATGTGATCATTATGTAGTACTGAGTTATATTTATAATGTACTTCATTATAAGGTGGTCTAATTGTAAGGTGGAATCATTATAAGGTGGTCTAAATGTAAGGTGGAATCATTAAAAGGTGGTCTAATTGTAAGGTGGAATCATTATAAGGTGACCTAATTGTAAGATGGAAAACTCTATGGCTCCCATTGACAGTGTTATAATGAGTTGTCTCATTTAATAGGTTGTCTCATTTACATTTGTGAACTACATTTGTCACTTAACATTTTTACAACATCAGTATTCCATTAAAACAAGCAAAACATGTTAACTATGAAGCTGAAAAAGTTTAGAATTCTGGTAATATTAAAATGTCTGTCAAAAATAAAACAAGTGATCAGAAGTTTAGAAATGCTTTACAGAGGTAGAAATAGTTCAAGAAGGTGAAATTCCTCTTGTGTGCAATGGAGTTAGTTTATTAAGGTGGTAGTACCAGCAAAATGTCAAATCATCTACATCACAAACATAAATCCATTTCAACAGCATTCATGGCAACTGAACTGAAACTGATTCAAATATGATCATCACTCAACAGCTGGTTACACTTGTTGAGCTTTAAAAACTCCCTTCCTTTCTTTTATGTCAATGATAAAATGGCAAAAGTGCACTGAAAAAAATTAGTCAAGATGTGTGTGTATTACCAAGATCTCTCAGCAGAGTTGGAAGGTTTCAAAATGTATGTACAATGCTAAACTGCTCATTCTTATTTTTGAATATTCATCTTCGTACCCAGTAAATTACAATCAGCAATATACTGGTAAATGTCCGTTTCACCAGTATGCTACATGATGAAAGTTGTTGTTGTTGTTATTGGGTTTAATGCCATTTTCAGCACAAGATAGGCTATACATGGCGGCTAGTATAAATGGTGGAGGAAGAACCCGGAAAAACCCCAGAAAAAACCACCGACCCATGAGAATAATGTAGTTTATTTACGTACTGTATACTCTTATAAGACAAGTCCAACTGCATAATGTGCGGGCAGATCTGGGTCTGTGCTTTTTGTTAGAAGTAATCAGTAGAACAAACACAGACCCTGTTCTGCAGGTGCATTATGCTATGGCAGATCAGGATCTTTGTTGTTTGCAGTTTGATTACACTTAAAAGCGAGTATATACAGTATTTGTTTTGTGCTGACCCACTGAGCAACCTCCTGATGTAACACAGTTCAACATCAACTGAATGTACTTGTGCATGTATATATACATGTATATATAAAGCAATTTGATATACCAATACTATTGGTATATCAAATTGTGATCCGCCCATGGCGCAATAATACGCATATATAAACATTCTCGCGAGAGTCTGCAGTTGATTCTAGATCAATGATCAATTTACACACATTAGTCACTAGTGACGTATGAAAATAACGATGAAAAGTATTAATAATCCCCCTTTTCTAAATGAATTTAATATGGTACACATTTTCATCACAATCCTTTCTGCTTTCTGTTCTCCCCTCCTCTCTCATGCATAACGGACAAACTGCGCAGAAATGTGGAGTGAGAGAGAAAAGGAATTTGGGCTGAATTAAAACCTTGAAATAGAAATTACACCAGGTAACCTTCAATAATATGGTTCGTCGTAATGATACGTGTGCACTTTCCTAGGGATTTATCTACAGTATTTATCAATGATACAATGTTGCAAACCAGGTTGCCATTATACAGTAAATTCCTCGGTTACATGGTGCACATACTGTGATGTATTTAATGTTATGTTTTGTTGTTGTTTCTTAAACATACTATAATGTTCTAAAAATTTATTATTATTAATTAAATATGAAAATGTCCAAAGACCTCTCTCTCTCTCTCTCTCTCTCTCTCTCCCTCTCTCTCTCTGGATCATCGTAGCAAGATACAGGCTAAAATCTGTGAAATGAAGAACATAGAGGATGCTTGTTTGTGTCATCGCACGATATCTCTGGACTTATGAATGATGGTAAAAGTTAAGTCAAACTGACCAAAGGATGTGAGAGAGAGAGAGAGAGAGAGAGAGAGAGAGTCAAACCGACCAGAGAGAGACAGAGACAGAGAGATAGAGAGATTTAAAGTCAAATCGACGAGAGAGAGAGAGAGAGATAGAAAAAAGAGAGAGGGAGAGATTATGGTTGGTTGTACTGTTGCTAAAGCAGAATAATGACTTAGAGCAACTGTAAATATGTTAAAATATTTTAATTACCTCTTGTTGGTTCGTCATTTCGCTTAGTTTCTATTCCACATTAATATCCATGAGCCTGAAGGTGAATGGCATTGCGTTCATGTGAATGGCATAGCTAACCAAGTGTTGATAGTGATCTACTTTTATTATTAAAACCATTTTTTCATGTTTAAATCATAAGTGTGTATTATACTGATTTAATCAATGTGAAGAAAAATAGAAACCAAAAAAAAAGAAAACAATCAACTTATCAATGTGCAAAGGTGATTGTAAATAGCCACAAAAGGCATAGAACTATATTTTGTAGCGCACACACTTGGGGATGTGAGGAGTTCATTCACTAGGTCAATACACAGCTGCCTGTAGTAAATCTGAACCCTGTTCAAAGGGCAAATATATGTATTTGTATGTGATATAAATAAAATATATGTACAGTATGTATGCTGTATCAATGATATACCACTCGTTGTTTAAATTTTTCATTAAAAGGAAACTCAGCAAGCTTTGTTTCCTTTTAATGAAAAATTGATACATCTCGTGGTATATCATTGATACAGTGTACATACTATACATATATATATATATATATATATATATATATATATATATATATATATGCTGCTCTGCTATATATATATATATAAGAGAGATTAAATACTTTCTAAATACTTTCAAAATGAAAGTAACAGTTAGTTTAGGATTAAAAAGAAATTTAGCCTCTTGTTCACAAAATAACTGCATTTATAAGCTGCTTAATTGACAGGTACCTAGTTATCCTGTCAAGTATAAGAATGATGTCAAAACAGCTGACAAATCTATAGCACTCACACACCCTCCAATTTGTTTGTAACCCCCTACTGATTTTAAAAACTAAAGGCATCAAGGATATAAAAAAATGCACACAACTTAATCATTTCATTCTTCCCTTTATAATTTCTAACCCGATTGTTGCCAGGGGGCACCAAACACTGTTAACTTGTTGGCATTTCAAACCAAATGGGAGTTCTTTATTAACATGGTCAACATATTTGCATGGGTGAGTCTATGTTTTCAAGTGACTTACTTCACCGTCTTCAATAATCTCAATAATTCCCCTAAATTTTGGAGTTACATCTCTTTAACAAATGTATAATAGAGATCCTTGTTTTTATTTGTTCAATTTGTTTTGGGAATATCAAAGCTAGTCATTTCAAATATTGGATGGAGACAACACAGTTCTTACTGATTTGGACTGTTCTATAAACCAGAAAAGGACAGTGAGCAGTCTCTCTGCCTGTTTACATCGAGCTTCTCTTTTGTTTGAAACACCAATAAGCTGACAGTGTCAGGGACCCCCAAGAAACAATCAGGTTAGAAATTATACACTGATGAATGACTAAGTTTTATGCATCATTATGTCATTGATGCTTTATATTTTTAAAATTGGTAGAGGGTACAACTATATGGGAGGTGTGCGAGTACTATAGGTCTGTCTGCAATCAATATTACACATGCTCTAAGCATACTGCAAATATAACCAACATGCCAATACATATGCTGAAATGGCACCACCCTATTGATTACATTCCTTCTAAAGATGACCTTCAAGTTAAATATGTATCCATAATGTACCATATCATACATTATGTAGTGATACATAAGTTGATCTTCAAGTTAAATGTGTATCCATAATGTGTGTGTGTGTGTGTGTGTGTGTGATTTAGATTTTTAACATAGCTTTAACAATTTTTCTGTCATATCACTACAATGTCTGCAGTGTGACAGTTTATAGTGATGTTTAGCACTGGGGCATCATGCCCCAGACATGTAGCATGATGTCTCACCCAGTCACATTATCCTGACACCAGGCCAACCAGTCCTAACACTAACCTCTTAATATTGAGTGCCAAGCAAGGCAGCAGTTAGTACCATTTTTAAAAGTCTTTGGTATGACTCGGCCAGGGTTTGAACCCGTGACCTCCTGCATCCGAGGCAGATGCTCTAACACTAGGCCACCAGAGTGGTCCTATTCATAATGTATCATATCATACATTGTGTAGTGATACATAAGTTGACCTTCAAATTAAATATGTATCCATAATGTATCATATTATAAGTTGTGTAGTGATACATAAGTTGCCCTTCACGTTAAATGTGTATCCATAATGTATCATATTATAGGTTGTGTAATGATACATATCTACAAGTGTCACATGCATATCATTGACCCGTATAATCATCTAACCCACCAGAATGGTGATTCTTCCATTAAGCTATCATTCCATTATTTTTTTCTTCTTCTAATCAGCTTTCTACCAAGTCCAGCTGATTTTCATGCAGTCATACACAGGACATGAAAAAGATGTGACTTCTTTTTTTAAACAGTTTTATCTTAATGTTACCCCCAAAGACACCAGGATAAATGGTAGTTAAAGAAATTATCACCTCACTCTTTAATACATCTGAGAAGAAGAATACCAAATACATAAAGGCATAATACCATTTGATCTTGAATTAGATCCAAATATCATGTGCACAATAAAACCTGACAGTCAGCACAACCAAGTCAGACTAACTACCGTATATACTCACTTATAAGTAGAGTCAAACTGCTAACAACTGCTGCAGATCAGGGTCTATGCTGTTTGTTCTACTGATTACTCCTAACAAACTGCACAGACCCTGATCTGCTGGCGCATTATGTTACTGCAGATCTGGGTCTGTGCAGTTTGCAGTTGGACTCATCTTATAAGCGAGTATATACGGTAAGTGGTAACAAGGTCCCTTGGATTTCCTGTTATCAAACCCCTTGATCCATGATCATCCCAGGAAAGGTGGCCAACTTGGCTTTAGTGACATTAATAATGAAAGTGTCATCTTTATTTAATGGTTTATCTTACAAGGAAAGATACAAATTGTACACACATCTTTGCAAATGAAATGATAGAAAATGAAACAAATAAAATCTATTGCTCTAAGTAACAACGTTCTGTCCCTCAAAGGCCACCATGCTGATAGTGAGATTGGCACCTTTTTCATTTAGGACCAACTCCATATTCAGAAACGGCATTAGCAAATGCGGCTCCCAATTTGGATCATTTGGCGGGGCCCCCTGTGAACACAGCATTTGGAAATAAACTTTTAAACAAATTTTATTTGATACTGAACTTAAAATTTTCTTCCATTGCTTTAAAATTACTTTCTCTCTATATTTTTAAAATTACTAACATGCGGTGCCTCTGTGAGGGCCAAATCAGTCCAATCTGCATAAGGCTGACCCTGTCCATATTATAAAGTCTTTAGTCAAAAACCCTATATTGATACCATTGTTTATACTGAAGTAGTGATAACAAGAATTCAAAATGGCTGCCATGATGGCCATGATAAATCAGCACTATTCTCATTTATGATAAACTTTATATCACAATAAGACTTTGTGAAAACATGTTAGTATAAAAAAGAGTAGAAACAACAAGATTTTCAAGATGGCCATCAACGGTTTCATGTTGGATGTCAAGTCAGCACCATTTTCATTCACTACCAACCTGGCATCTTGGGAAGTCTTTAAATGAAATCTTTTCTTTATATGACCACTGTTCAGAAGTGGCAGTAACAGGATTTTCAAGATAGCACTGCACGCCAAATAATATGCATAACAAATGACAAGATGGCAGATTAGTGCCATTTTTCATTTAGGACAATTATGACATCATTGTAAGTCTCTCTGTGAAAACCCCATCTTGATGTGACAAACTGTTCAAGAGAGTACCATATATACTCACTTATAAGTGCAACTGCAAATTGCACAGACCCAGATCTGCCATCACATAATGCACTGGCAGATCTGGTTCTGTGCAGTTTGTTAGGAGTAATCAGTAGAACAAAAAAACATACACCATGATCTACAGGTGCATTATGCTACAGCAGATCAGGATCTTTGTTCTTAGCAGTCTGACTTGACTTATAAGTGAGTATATATAGTACATAGTAATATCAAGATTTTCAAGCTGACTACCATGGTGACTGTAACAATGTGAATTTTGTAAATGTTCTTGCAGCACATTCTGCCAGTCAGTGTGACACAAACAAATCACATTGACTAATGGGCTAGGTACCATATTAACTTACTAACCTGAAGTAGTTTAACATCCCTGGTTTGGGGCATGATTGATTTTTAATTTGGGTCCATCTGATAATGGTCAAACATATGGGGAGGCAAGGTGAATATGGGTTTAAGTATTGGAAACATAACACAGTGGAGATGATCCAGAGACGATTTTGTGCCACTGAACTAAGTGTCATAAAGTGAAATTTCCAGGAATCAGTTTATTTAATAAGGCAAAAAGACAGAATTATTCTAACTTTGATGGGTGTATGCTAATTTGCAGCAGTTAGATAAAATTTCATCCTGAGTGGCTTAGCTAAATAAGGGGTGTGTGTTTCCCCGACAAAATCCAATGTTTTAAGTATTCTCCCTCACAAAATTAGTCAATCCAAGTTTTTCTGTGGAAGGGGAAGGTCTTAACTCCAAGATTAGAAGGAAGTATTTTCTCGTTACAAATTGTCTGAGGGATGGGTGTCTGTAAGTTGAGGGACATGGAAACTTAAAGGCAGAGAGATATTCTGCTACACAGACGTGAGCGAGTCTCAAAAGCACAATTTGTTCACTCATAAAAACCTATAATTATTTCTTTGAATTTATTCTTTTTCAATCTCAGCAATTTTCGTGATTACTGGTTTGAATTTATTTGTTTTAAATTTATACATTGATTTTTCATTGAGTTCAGAAGTCAATTGTTTGCATTCAATTGTCTTGAATGTTATAAGATTCATTTATCCAAAGAAATTTCACACATTATTTCCTTGCTGCGAATTTCTTGAGATAATTGTGTGAATTTATTTGACTTGGATGTTATGAATCATGTATGCTAAGAAATGAGTAGTCCCATGTCCTAGGATGTTCACTCAATGGAACATTAACAGCTATTGTAGTTAAGACAAGAAATTAATTTCACTGATTCATTTGTATACTAAGATGTGAATTCTTTAAACAAAGAATGGATGGTATTAGCATTAAGAGTCCGTGCTGGCTGACATTTAGTCCAGTTAGTGATTTATAGTCCCAAGCAGTACATAGGAGAGGTTTATTAAGAGGTCTTGATTATGTCACAGTTCAGTTAGGGAGGGCCCCGAGTGGCTGAGTGGTCTAAAGCGCTCTCCGTTATGTATCACTGTCATCTCACCTCTGTCTGCGTGGGTTCGAGTCTCGGATTCAGCAAATGTGGATATGTGAGAAAGCTTGCCAGTAGCTTCTCGTGGGTTGGTGGTTCTTTCCAGGTATTTTCCGGTTTCTTCCTCCATTATTAATACTGGCCGCCATGTATAGCCTATCATGTGTTGAAAAATGGTGTTAAGCCCTACAACAACAACAACAACAACATCAGTTAGGGATACTAAGAAGCCATTGGGGAGAGGCATCAATCTTCTGTACTAGGGTTTGTGTATCATTTATTTGTCAGACCCAGAACTGACTCATATTTGCCTAAGTTACTGTTGAATTACATTAAGACCACATCTGACATAACAAGAGAGGGGGTAATGTTTGATCTTAGAAGTAAAAAACAAATGACCTACAATTAGGTTGCTTATCTATTTATTTTAAAGAAGGGAAATAGCTCCATATATACACCTACACAGTGGGCAAACAGAGCAGACAACAAAATCACAGCTGATCACCCAAAAGAGACTGGGGAGAGAGAAGAGGAAAAGGAATATGTTGACTCTAACCAACCACCAACTATGAATCTGGAGTGTGTGATTGTGTGATTTAGATTTTTTAACGTAGCTTTCTGGAGTGACCGGCAAGCAACCAGGTTATGCTGGGCATGCTGGGCAACTGAGTTCAATCATTCACTCACTTTCATGATGAAATTTGTCTTATCAGTATAAACAGAATGGCCAATTGCATTTTTTATAAACTTTGAAATTATTTCTAAGAAAGTGTATCATTCAAATGTCACGTTAAATTTCATCTGTTTAAATAATTGATTAAATTGTTATATTCTGCATATGGAGGCTCATGTTATTCTATTCTATATCTCTGCTCAGACCTCTGCTTATTCCATCCATTAGTTTCATACTTTATTTTATTATTTACTCAATCTGGGTAATAACACCTTGGTTGATCATCCTCAAGGTTACAATAACCAAATTACCACGTAACAGTGACCCTCTTGAACACTATTTTCGTTTAGAACAGTCAAGATATTATCAGAAGTCTTCTAGTGGAAACCCCATGTAATATGACCCGCCATTCTATAAGAGTACAAATAAGATTTTCAAGAACTCAGATTGGCATCATTTTCATTAAGGACCAACTAGATAGAGGAAGTCTTTAAGTGAAAACTTTTATATAAAAATGATGATTGATTCAGCAGGAGTAACGATAAGATGGCTACACTGAGGGGCATCATTTTTATCGAGGATCCTAAATACCCTGATACGAATGTGCAGTGCTTTCCCTCATGCTGAAACCCTACATCTCTAACACAAGATGTGACACTTACTGTCCCCTAAAACAAGAGGCGTACACACAAACTGGTCAGTCAAATCCATTTACGACTGGTTGTACAAATTTTTGAAACTCAACAACAATTCATCACCAAGAGTCAAATTCTCACATTGTGGGGTTGATGAATTTTAAGTTGCAATCAAAGTTTAAAAAAGCTACAGAAAACATCAACATCACACAGGAACATTCATTTAAAAGTGATGTACAAACTTTAAGGAAGGACATTAATGAAGTTGGAAGAATAAATAACAGCAAATACAAGTATTCAGTTAATTTATATTTCCTTTCAAATTTAATTCATACTTACCAAAATTAAATTCAAGGCATTCACCCCCTTGGTCTCCCAAAACTGGGCTGTGGGCCCCCAATTTGTAAATGACCCACAGGACCCCTATTAGTTTAGAATGAGTAACATTAAGAAAGTTGTGCTTACAGAATGGATACAGGATAGACAGACAGATGATGGATGACAGGACATTGCATACTTTCTTCTGGTGTTTGTTATGTAGAGCCAAAATTATCTGCAAATGATTTGGAACTTTCAAGTCCTGAAGATAAGAACCTTTAATTTAAACCCATGTAAAATCGTGAAGCAGTAGCCAAAAGTTCATTGTGTAATTTGGATTTTCAATGCAACTTTAAAAAATTTTCAGTCATATTGCTACGATGTCTGCAGTGTGGCAATTCATAGTGATGTCTAGCACTGGGCACCCAGTCACATGATCCTGACACCAGGCCGACCAGTCCTTACACTAACCTCTTCACAACAGTTTATGCACTGAAGAGTAGTAATACATATGAGAGAGAGAGAGAGAGAGAGAGAGAGAGAGAGTTAAACTCCTTAAATTCTATTCAACTTTAAATTTGGGTCATTATTAAATAAATGTTCTCAGAAACCTATCCTACCAAATGTAATCAAAATGTATGAAAATTATATCAGTTTACACCTAAAGGCATCAATCTTCATTTCAAATCCTGTTACTATTAATAAAAGTGAAAGTTGATATTTTGGGTCAACTCCCAACCTATATTTAGTATCAGGAAGTTTTGTGAGTTTCAGTATGGGATTTTCCACACTTCTTGAATCATACATTTGACTGCATTTAGCACTAGTTACATGTTCATAATATGGCCATAATTTTGCAAATGACAATTAGCATAATTAGTAGGATTTCTCTTATGTATGTATGTATGTATGTATGTATGTATATATATATATATATATATATATATATATATATATATATATATATATATATATATATATATATATAAATAAAGAAACTGAAAAACCCTCTGTAGTGTGTCAAAATTAGATAATGTTTCCCATTAATCATCACTTTCAGTATATGTGTTAACTGATGTACTAGAATTTAATTTTCTACTGAGTAATCTAGAATGTCATTTTCTCCTGAATGTGATATTTCCTTAAACAAAACAAAACTTTTGTCACAGGTCAACAGCCCCTTGATATTTTCTAAAGGGTTGGGCCTGCTTTTGATAGGCCCATATTTTGCATGGTTCTATTGTTTAAAAATAAAAAATGATCATCATTTATTAGTAATATCACAAACTGCAACTTATTATAATCAGTCTAATTAACATCAAAAATTATTTCTTTGTTTGAGTCAGTTCATTATCTATGTTATTCCCACCCCCCACCCCATTAATTACGGGGAATATCCAGCATGTGATTAATAACAAAATTATATGGTTTTGATGGCATGCTTGTGAAAATCAGGTTTAACGAAGATAACTACTATTTTCTCCAACTTGCACACAGTTCAGTTTACTTAAATGTACACAAGATATTGTGCAAATTATGCAAATTTGACAAAGATAATGCAGGATATGGTGTCACTATGTGTATTATTGACACAGAACTCAAACCAAGGCATATGTGTCTCCAACAAGATTTCCAAGTCTTTCCCAGGTTTGCTGATCATTATGTGGGTTTCTGTTTACTTCCATGATCAATTGCTAATATCCCTCTTTGTAAGTACTAAACAAAAACTAAGCAATAGCAATATTTTTAGCTACCCTACTCGACTGTGACCGTCCATCTATTGCTTTATCACTCTGAATGAGTAATGGAGAAACCGGCATTTTAATAATGCATTTCCTGAGTGTAATCAGCTCACGCTACTAGGAAATGTGCATGTGCTGGTACAAAATGCAATTGCATATCAGGATCTTTTCCTGAACCACGCTGAACAGTGACATCACATAACGAGCCGATGGATCTGAATCTACATCATGGGCAGTTGCTTGAGTTTACTACCCTAGGAAATAAGGTACTTGATTACTCTGACACTATTCACATGTAGTATCACCCATCTGCAATGTCGACTTGCAAAAGCTCTTCAAATTCTGAATGTGATTCCTGGATTCAACAACCTCAGGGTCAACTGACTCCTGACATTGAACTGCTAGAAAGCTCTGAAAACAAACACATAATTACACACAAATGAGAACTACATCACATACATCCATCTACAGGAAGATGATTTTAAAATCATCTCTATTTCACTGTACTGTATTTATCCTACACAAGAAAGATACCAATTTTGACTCTGAAAATGTTCTCACCAGGGTCAAAGCAAGCCTCCTTGCTCATTGTGCTGATTTTATTACCAAAAGTTAATTTCATTCAGTTCTGCTTGAAGAGAGGGAAGCATTTTAAGCCAATTTCCAGTGTATAGTTACACATTTGCTTATTCTCTTTTGGTGAATTATATGCAAATGTTTCCAGCAAGTTCAGAAAACAGCTCTTGTGAAAACATGTTTGCATATAGTGAAACTGGTGATCTTTTATCCCTATATTAAATACAACATCAACAATACAGAGCAGTCTAGCTAGTCTATGTCAACACCCATCGATCTTTTGTCAAAGACACATCTACATGATTCAAACCTTTCACAACTTCAAGGTCATTCCTTCCAATCATACCTCGAATGTATGTCAGTAGCTCCTATTTGTATCACCTTGGCTATTTATGAAATAAGGCTTGATCAAGAAATTCCAAATGCATCAAACTATTTCCCCTTTGTAAATTTTCTGACAATCCTAGAAATAATTGAGGTGGTCCAAATAGACCTTGTTTACTTTTTTTTCATCGAAGTTTCCATCAAACAGAATGTATGATTTTTCTGTAAGTTAGTAAGCCAACATACATCCAAGGCATATTTGTGTCTTGCAGAGATAGCCAAGGTGGTCCAAATGAATGCACACCATGATACTGAGCTGAATTCACAAGCAGTAAGAAGATAAGCACAGAAACATGAAAAATTTGTGTCAATTATTTCAATATCATGCATTCATGTGGACACATCTATCATATCTGAGTTTGCCATCATTGTCCTTTTTGCATCGATGGTGCAAAAGTGCAGCAAAGATTGAACTCTGACAATCTGTTCTCGCGTTGTCAAGAAATGTAAATGAAAGCCAAAAAACGTTTTTGAAAACCAATTTGAAAGAGCAAATGCCTCTGAATATAAAGTCACCTCAAAATGGTGTCTGCAGTATTGTGACATTCGGAAATTATAGTCTGTTCTCAAATTGGTGTATGTAATATTGCGACATTCGGAAATTATAGTCTGTTCTCAAATTGGTGTATGTAATATTGTGACATTCAGAAATTATAGTCCATTCTCAAACTGGCGAATGCAATATTGTGACATTTGGAAATTATAGCCTATTCTCAAACTGTCGAACGCAATATTGGGACATTGGAAATTATGGTCTATTCTCAAATTGGTATGTTCAGTATTGTGACATTTGGAAATTATAGTCTATTCTCAGTTATGTTTGTCATTAAGATTCTTCTTATTAACCTAACTGCTGGATAAACCAATTAATGTAACACAACAGCCTTGTGCTGGTCTTGCATTTTATTTACTGGTTCAAAACACACAGAGAACTGAGAACCCTGTTTTCAAGTGAATTAGAGATGGACTGTGGATATATTTTAGTAGGAGTAACACACTTTTGAATGATTATGAGTATCGTGTATACTCACTTTTAAGTCCCATCCAACTGAAAACTGCACAGGCCCAGATCTACCACTGCATAATGCACTTGCAGATCTGGGTTTGTGCAGTTTGTTAGGATTAATCAATAGAACAAGCAACACAGACCCTGATCTGCAGCCACATCATGCAATGACAGATCAGGACCTTTGTTGTTTGCAATTTGATTAAACTTATAAGCAATTAAATATGGTACACATCCTGCTATTTGACAAGATATCAAACTAGAAATCTGCAAGATATCAGCCATATCCACATGTTTCTGTGTCCCTACCAACTACCAATATATTTATATGCATTAAGTGTCCCCACCTTATAGGAATGGTTTGAGATTCTAAAAACAGTTATCAACATCTGCAGAACACTCCAAATGATATCCAAAAATTTGGAGTCTTAACACCATGGGTGTGGAAGAGGTTCCATCATACAGCATACATAAATGAAGTGACAGGCAGGAGGATAACATAATCCCCACCATCTCTGCTTCAAAATGTGTGGGAACAGGCAAAACCTCACTAGAACATTAAGTTAAAAAATTTTATGCCACATTAATGAGTACATGTATATATAAAGCCTTTCATATTGTGACAAATAGAGTCTGAATATGAAAATGACAACTTGAAGTAAAGTTTTTAGAAAAGAACCATGTCATATTGTATGATAATGTCATTTCCAAAGAGCACTGACCGGAACTAATCATCTGCACCTAAATGAAACCTATTTTAATCCTAATGAGCCTATTCAGTCATCACAACAATTAATATTTAAATATACATTAAATATATTTACTGTAAATACACACATGCATAATTTAAAATTTCAAAAGTTGAGGAATAAATTGTTTTGGTAAATTCTGTCTCTTTGTCTTTGTTTGCCTTCTGGTAAACTTGTATACTTACAAAAATGTGAAATATAAAGTTTGACACAAGTATTCAGGGTTAATAAAGCTGGGCATAAAGTGCTTACAGTCTGAATTTTGATTTAAATAGTTTTCAGGGTGCCTCTGTTTTGCCATTCCAGACTGACTTTCTTACTAATTCATTTAATATGCCCCACTGAAAACATATGTTCACATCCTGCCTCTGACCACCTTGACCTTGAATTAGGGAAATACCAACAAGTACTTTCTACTTTCCAAAATACGTAAAAGATAAGATCCTTTTACACATCAAAATACAGCCTGCTTCTTAATATCTCTCTTATCCTGCATGTGTGTATTCTCTATTCCTTTTTGTAAAGTTTTTTTCCTTCACCTCAAGTCCAAAATGTCAGACTGTAATTTATCTTCTTCCATATTTTTTCCATGGAAGGGTTCCTGTAGCATCCTGCTGCTAATGCCTAGATACTGGCATTACTGAGAGTAAAGAGTACAGGTGCTACCTGTTCATTCTCCTACCTGTTAAACAGAGCTATGGGAAATATGAAGGAAACTATTCCTGAAATCCTTTTAGATACACCGTATCATTCTATCTTTAATTTCTCTGTTTTCTAGTGTTGGTAAAAATGATTTTTTTTGTGCATTATCAGTGACACTTCTATGCCTGTATGTGTTGGTAACTTGTAACTGGGAATTTAGTTTCCTAATTTTTGTGTTTCCATTTTGCTTTTTTTTATTGTTGTTCTGAATCTATTAAGATATGTAATCCATCAAAATTAATAAATATTGCTTAAATCCAACAGCTTAATTTCTGGCCAGAAAAAGTAGCTGCAGAAACCTCATTTAAAAATTGAGCCAAAAGAACTGCCAAACCAAATTAAATGCATAACAAAAGAGACTTAAAATTAATTTATTGTGACTGTAATCATAAGCATGCTCGAGACTTTAAACAGTTATGGAGATGGTCTGATTTGGTCTCTGAACTTCTGTGGCACAGCTACTGAAGTAGGATACATCGTGCTGAGGCAAATGGATAAAACAGCCTTGCCCTGAGACACACCACAGTAGCTGATCCAATGGTAGGATTCGAACCCACACCCTATCCATTACAAGTCTGGCATGCTAACCAATGAGCCCTCCTGCCTCCATTAGTCACCTTGCTTTAACATGAAGGAAAGCATATTGTGCCTCTTGTTGTACATCCCCAAGCAAGCAGTGGAGGACAGTTATGAAGAAGCATGAATTAACACATTAGCTGACTGATACAAACAATTAACCAGGGTGATGGAAATGTGCCAAATTTTAGTTGAATGGATTGCTTTCACATTGTTTCTGATTTTATTTTTAAAACAGTAAGTATAAATTAAGAGATCTTGCTGTTGCCTTTGCCTCAGTCACAAAAGTCCAAATGCACTTGTAACAAATATTAATACAGATGTACAACATAAAGATACATTAATGATACTGAACTATAAAAATTCAAATCATAATATTTTATTACTATATATTGTTATAAATACCTGTGCATATGTCATGCAGTACAGAAACTAGGGCTATAATATACAATTCCTCCATGGAAATACAGTACTCCCTCATAATGCTTTCCATGATGGCCATAACAGTAGACCGACTTATATATGAAGATGCCTTATAGTGAGGTGTTTTATACGTAATACGACATTACTATTACATGAACTGAGATCCATCAACACACCTGCATTATAAATTGTATCAATGAGGAGCTTCTAGTAAAAGAGTACTTTAATTTATGTAAAAACAGTTTGTAATCCAGACTGGTGATAAATTGTACATAGTCTCAACAAAAAATCAAATAAGTAACAAAGTTTGTTTTGAAAACACATTATTTGGTATATCATGCCAAGGACATGGGAGCTTAGTGCCTTCCCCAAGGAAGCTGACCTAGGAACGTATCAAATTTGCACTGTGGCAATTGGGTTACGAGTCTGATGCTCCAACAACGAGCTACTGTGATCCCTGTGTCTTGAGGAAAATGAGCAACTCCTATTTGTCCTCCATGACATATTCCAAAAATACATGACAAAGATGAAAACTGTATCCAGGAAACAAAGATGTCCCCACCAATATGATTCAATTGAATTGCAAAGTCCAAAGTCAAACTAGGGGCCATAACTCTGTTAAAATTCTGCTAGATAACTTTGAAAACTCAACTTTACCTAGGTCTTCTTAATCTAAAGCTCCATAACTAATTTGGATTCAGTCTAGGAAATACTTTAAATGACACTGAACTGAATGGAAATTTGCGATGGATGGGCCATGCCATGCAGTGTAGGAATGAAAAAGACATGCGGAATGAAAAAGACATGCATAAGATCTATGCTTGCTATATTGATATGATGGGGAAATATGTACTTATCAATCCAAAACGTGCCTTAACAAAATCAGTCAGGGTTGAGGAAATCACTCATGTAAGACAGCATTAGTCTCCAACATGGGCAAACAGATTACAGCCACTGATCAGGGGAAATTAATGGAAGAACTACTTTTTGACCTTAGGAATGCTTTTGACCTTGTAGAACACAATATTCTTATCAATAAATTGAAGATATATAAATGTGATACTGCAGCATCAAATGTTTTACTTGTTACCTTACAAACAGATCAAAATGTGTCACACTAAATGGCAACCCTTTTGAAGAGGAGTCAATAACATGGAGTAAAACTGGGGTCCATACTGGGACCACTCCTTTTTCTTTTGTTTATTAATTCATTAATGATCTGCCTTTAATAATTGGCAAATGTGTTTCCTCCACTAATCTGTATGAAGATGACAGAGGTGTGTCTGACTGTCAACAACCTAACTCGGATCCAAAGGTATCTTTACAAATGGCTCTGGTTAAATTTGTTTTCAGATTTTAGGCACATGGCAGGAATATAAACACAGAAAAACTAAGGTTTTAATAATTACTATAAAATAAAGGAGAATACACTAGTAAATGACACTTTAAGTTCTAAACTGAATTATACCTGTTTCCAAATTGTAGCCTAGGACAATATTTAAGAAGTAATTACTGACAGCAGTCTGCAATAGAAGAACATGTTCTGGCCCTATGCAGATAAATAAATTCTTTGTTGTTGTTCTTACAAAGAATTAAATCATACCATCAAAACTTGGGATAATACACTATAAAAGCTATATTCAACCATATATAGATTTCTGCAATGTTTTCTGGGGAAATGCATCAGGCTGGAACAGATACCAACTATATGATCACAAAAAAGGGCATGCAAAATTATCATTGATAACATCAAGGACATTCAATATGAAATGAATAATATGAAAATTCTAACAGTTAATAAAAAAATCTTACTGAAAAAAAGATAAATTTACATACAAAATTTCAAATAACAGCTCCAATTTATCTGTATAAGTTACAACATGTGAGAGAGCAAAGCAATACATCTAATTTAATGTCTCTCTCTGTGAACCATTTTCTAGTTCGAAAACCAAAGAGCTATTCAAAATTTTCCTTATTCAGGTTCAATCATTTGTGACAACATTCAAAAGGAAATAAACGAAAGCGTGACAATAAATTCATTCCACTATTATCTAATAACAAATCAAAACTTAGAAGAGACCTGTGCTCCCATTATATCCAGCTACCTCCACCTCCACTGCTGTTGTCTAAATATACAGTATATATAATGTTCTAAATAAGTAAATTTAAGCATGGTCTTGTAAAAGCTTTTTAACATATTGTAGTCACTCACAAATATAACTAGTATGCTTTTATTTTCCTCATTTAACTAGTACAACGAACAGTGAAAGCAAAACTGAATACAAGGTATTTTACCAGTATGGGCCCCATAAGGCCAAGTGGTTAAAGGCACTCATCTTTACAGATTATTCACACATCTCACCTCTGTCTGCTCGAGTTCAAGTCTTTGCTCAAACAGCGTGTGTATGTGAGAATGCTTCCATGTAGCTTCCCATGGGTTGGTGATTCTTCCTGGGTTCCTCACCTACCTGATGTAATGACATTCATGTATATCACATGAAGAAAATAGCATTAACCCCACAAAACCAAACAAACTGCATTTTCTTGTAAAAATGCTTTCATTTTAGCCAAAGGAAATGCGTGACAAAAAGGGAGAGAGACATATTTTATGAGCCCATGAGCACTGATGTACATATGCAAACAACAGATGTCCATTAAGTAACTTAGTTCCACAAAACTAATAGTGCCACCTTCCATAAATAAAGCCATTATTCTTATTATTATTATAAAAACATCAAGCCACCACCACTAACTCATAAAACAAGAAGCTGGCAATATGCTGCATGTTGAGAAAGCCCCTGAACTTTGACAATGAGGGCATTAATTTTGCTATAAAAAACTTAGAAGAAAAAGTTTTGATAGTAATCCAGGGTGTGGATGGATGGATGGACACACATGCATTCAAAATTATCACAATGTCACATTTTGGGGCAAAAATGACCAATAGCTCATGCAGAACATTATCCAAGTATAATAGTCACTGATCTACATCTGCTGTTAAACTATATGCTGGCCAATCAAGATCTATGTTAATGATTGTATTCTTTCAATTCGGATTCCAAGCATACAGCATAGACATTGACCTACATGCAATTCATGTCACAGTAAATCTGGATGATTGCTGTTCACAGATGGATGTATGTTATGAATGAATATAGCAAAGAAGGTTACAATTATTTTTGTCACTGGTTTATTAAAAACTAGTGGGCCCCAGGTGGCTGAGTGGTCTAAGGTGCTCACTGTTACAAATCACTCACACGTCACCTATGTCCATGTGATTTTGAGTCTTTGCTTGGCCAACATGGACATATGTGAAAAAGCTTGCCAGTAGCTTCCCATTTGTAAGTGGTTCTTCCCAGGGTCTTTTCTGGCTCTTCCTCCACCAAATATAAAGACCATGTATGCCTATCATATGCAAAAAATGGCATCAAACCTGTAAAACCAAACCAATCTTTAATAAAACTCCATGTAAAGTACCATATGCTAATGGCACAAGACAATATAGAAGCAAAATATATTTACAATAGTAGTCTTTTCTATCCATAAACCAAGAGACATGTATACATTATCAAAATAGACGGCACTGACTACTATAGAAAGAATAACCAGGGAATAATTTAATATTCACAGGGCATTTTGATATTCATACAGCTAAAAAGAAATAGTTTTTGGAGGGAAAGTGATTCAAAAGTTGTCAAATATATGCTGATATTATCTAAATTATGTCCTCATCCAAGGTTAAAATGTAAAAACATCCACAATCTCTGATAGTATATCTGGTTAACCAAATTCTTTTAACATAATTCTGAATGTAAATTATGTACTCATCCAAGGTTAAATTGCAAAAACATCCATAATCTCTGATAGTATATATAGGTAACCAAACTCTTTTAACATAATTCTGAAATAGAACAGCATCATTAAATTGAAATTAATTTAGACGACAGTCTCCCTTGTTGCCTCAAGACCATAAAAAGTCTTCACATTCAGGGATATTATGTGCCAAGGAAACAAATTTTCAGAGCCTGCATAAATATCAACAACATTAAACTGACTGAAAATATATTTTGATTGCTGGCTAATTTGCAAGTGAAACTGAAAGTGAATTATTTATTCCCTTGAATTGACATTGACATAAGAAATTTTAAGAGTTGTCATCATCAGCTGCAGTTTATGAATTTTTTTAACCTTCCAATATCTCTCAAATAAAATTTAAACCACACAATTTACAATTACAGTCTTGTCAAAAACATTGTCATCTTCCTAAACTAAAGGCCTTTGGTATGGAGGATTATAGAGATGCAATTACCTCCATTGCACCACTTAAGCTTTCATGCCTCCTATTAAATGACATTATCACCAAAGTTATTTGCCATGACCTATTCCAAACTGCTAAAATTTGTTTTGCATGGCCTTACACAGTTGAACACTGTGGAAGTGGTGGTGGTGGTGGGTACTATCCAACAATAAAGGACATTGACTCTTTCAAATGATTATGATGTTAATAGCTGGAGATCATACTTGAGATGTTAATAGCTGGAGATCATACTTGAGATGTTAATAGCTGGAGATCATACTTGAGCAGGAGTTTAACAATATATTGCTGCAAACCATTATGGTTCAAAAACCAAAAGTTGGTATAAATATGTTGTTGTTTTGGGGTTTAATGCCATTTCTCATGATAAGCCATATGTGGCAGCCATTATAACTTAGTGGAGGAAAAACTTGGGAAAACCCTGGTAAGAACCACCAACACATGGGAAGCTAATGGCAGCTTTCTCACATGCCCATAAAGGCCAAGCCTGAGACTCAAACCCACATGGACAGAGGTGAGATGGCAGTGATTGGTAAAGGTGAGTGCTTTAGACCACTCAGCCACCCTGGGCCCCAGCTCAAATATGTAAACACTCCACAAATAATGAGATAGGCATG
>JAECUM010034521.1:0-17666 GCA_016617855.1 Megalonaias nervosa
TCATTAGAACAGGACTTCTCAGAAAAAGGCAAAGTAAATGATAATAAAAGTCTCTGAGAAGCTCCCGTATCTCTTAAAATTTTAATAGGGATAGGATTGGCCAAATCACCCAAGAGTGATATAGAACCCTTCGACATGAATGGTTCATAATTTTCCATAATAAAGTCAGACTGGGGTTTATTAATCCCAACAAATGTATTGCTTTCAATGCATGACCGTGACCTTGACCTCTTAGGAATAAGAACATTAGGGATAGGTCCATCTTGATTCTGATGCCTATATTTCAATTTGAAGCAATCAGAAATGACGTGTCCTTTTTTCTTGCAACAGGTACACGTAGGAATAGACAAGGCTTTTGAATCAAACTTATCAGAAGCTTGATTTTTAAAAGTTGTGCCACATTGAATTTTAGAAGGAGTCGTATTAGGCTGAAATACCTTTCTACCAGTAGACTGCTGAGTGAAAGATTTGCCTACAACAGAAACTTTATGAGTTAAGGAATACTTGTCAGCCGCAAGAGCAGCATTTTCCAAGGTTTCGACCTCATGCTCTTCAAGATGAGTCTTAATGTCACTAGGAGCACAGTTCTTGAACTTTTCAAGTAATACAAGTTGTTCGAGACTTTCATAATCATATTCAACTTTCTCAGCTAAGCATCATCTCTTAAATAACTGCTTTTTGTCTCTTGCAAATTCGACATTTGTTTGTCCGGCATCTTTTTTTATAGTTGCTGAATTTTTACCGATAAGCCTCAGGGACTAACGCATAAATCCAACAACGACAACGTCGTCAACGTCACCAACGACAATCTCCGTTAAAGTAATGTTAACGCAGCAACAAATTAATAAACTTGATAAAAATACTGCAGCATAAAACAATTTGTCCTAAAACTGTCTGTTGCACAAATAATAGCTATGTCAAGGCATGGTGGATTTTTTGGACCAGCACTTTCAGCGATAGCTAGTACTATTATTCCAAAGATTCTACCGGTGTTAGGATCATTAGGACTAGTAGCGGCAACAGGAGCAATAACAGGAGGAACTCAAAAAGCAACATCTGGAAATGCTATCAAACAGATCTACCGTTGAGAACTTCGTTAGTGATAAAGTCACCATATTAGTTATATGTAACAATGATAATATAATGCCAGCTAAAAATGATCAACATCAGCAAAAAAAAAAGACGAAAAAAAAAAAAAAAAGACATCCTCGGGCAAAGAAACAAGGAGGAATTTTTCCAATGCTTCCTCTGTTAGCGGGAGTAGCTGGAAGTCTACTACCAAATCTGTTAAGAATAGGACCTGGAATGACGTTACCAGGAGCCAGACGACAGTAAAGCCGATAAATAATTTTAATATACTAGAAATGATTCAAACACCCATAAAATTCAGCAACGGAGTTGCCAACGACAACAACAGCAAATTTCATGGAGTATTTTCCAAAGGTGAACTTGATGACGTACCAGCAGGTGGTTCGTGTATCGTAAACACACAAAATTTCAACGACGGATCTGGTACTCATAGGGTTGCCGTACACGATAACAATTATTTTGATTCATTCGGACTTCCTCTGAGTGATCTTGTAAAAAATATATTTTTAAAAAATTTAAAAAAATAAATAATTCGTCTAATCAACTATAGCCTATTGGAACATCAGCTTGTGGTTACTATTGCGTAATGTTTAGAAAGCAAATCTCGGCAAATCCAGATTTTTTAAAGTTTATTTACAATTTGACAGGTATCCGAGTGAAAACAATGACAACGTTGCCATGACAACGTCGTTGCCATCAAAATAAATAACTCTAAGTAAATTTTGTGTGACAATTGAATATAACAAACAATGGATCAAACGTCGCCATCGCCAACGACAACGTACTGCCTCAAATGTAAAACTAAAACGCCTAACAAGGACGAAATAATAGAAACTACAAAAAATAATAGAATGATGTTGAAGGGTATTTGTACCGTTTGTGGTAGAAAAAAAAGTGTATTTATTTCAAGGCTTTGCCGTTGACAGCAGCGCTATCACAATTAAAATCGCCATTGACGGCTTTGCCGTTAACGACAACCACATCGTCGTCGGGATCTGGCATCAACGGCTGTGCCATCAACGACAGAATTATTTTAGTCGATGATTAGATAATAAACAATGTGCAATTGTGGTTGTGATAAGGATATTTTTATCGGACAAAATAAAATTGTTACGTATTGCCAACGCTGTGATCGCCGAGAAATAATTGGATCTGGAATTGATATACATAAAGTTTTTGGTAAGTTACCAATACCAAAAGGTGGTTGGACGTTACCAGGACATAAATACACTGGTCTTTATAATCAACAACATAAACAAATAGATGAAAACGATAATCCACTACCAGGACAAGAGCCTTACAATGGCGTTGATGCAACAGGGACGTTGGACGTCCTGGTGGCGAACAAGATAAACACAGTTGTGATAAGATAATGTTGGATGAACTTAAATATATGAAACCTAAAAATCTACGAGAACGATTTGATAGGAGATTAGTTCAAGGAATAATTGGAACAAAGTATAAACTTGGTCTCGGTAGAGACCCGCTTGGAAAGCCCTGTCTCGGTGGAAAATTATGCGATGATAGTGTGCAATCGCTTGCATCAAAGCTACACAAACCTAAAAAAACATTTCCACGACTCAAGGTTGTCGCGAACACCGTAGATGATATCTGGGCGATAGATTTAATTGATATGTCAAATCTTTCTCAATCAAACGATGGTAATAAATTTTTATTTAACGTCGTAGATGTTTTCCGTAAGTACGCACTTAGTGTACCTGTTACTGATAAAACAGGAACATCAATAACCAATTCGCTATCGCATATTATAACAAAAACCGAAAGAAAACCTAATAAGATTTGGACAGATCATGGAGCAGAGTTTTTTAAACAAAATATTTGAGAAGTTTTTTCAACAAAAATATCATAAAAAATATGTTACAGGAAATGAAGGAAAAAGTGTCGTCGTTGAAAGATTTAATCGTACACTAAACGAGTTGATACATAAACATTTGTCAGCTAAAAACACTAACAGGTACATTGATGATCTTCAACAAATCGTGAAAAATACAATCAAACGAAACATAGATCTATCAAAATGTCACCAAATGATGGAATTAAAAATCCGTTGTTGGGGAATGAAATCATGTATCGGAGGCATAAATTTAATGTTGGTGATCGAGTTCGGATTTCGTTAACAAAAAAAGTATTTGAAAAAGGATTTTCTCCAAACTGGAGTGAAGAAATATTTACCGTTGGTAAGGTTATAACGACATTACCTGTAACATACACGTTAAAAGATTTAGCAGACGAACCAGTGATTGTTAGTTTTTACGAAAAGGAATTACAAAAGACCAAACAAGATGTTTTTGTTATAGAAAGAGTAATAAAGAAGCGTTGTGACAAAAGTCTTGTTAAGAGGCGAGGATATAGCAATAAATTTCATAGTTGGATACCAATTCGGTCGATGAAATCTTTGACGGCAATTAATACTGGGAAATAATAATTTTATAAATTTCCTCGTAGTTACGTAAAACAGATTTCATTTTACAGATTTACACAACGATGTTAAATATTGTCGGCGATCATCAGAGATTGCCATCAAATGAAATATCTTAACAAAGATGAAATCAAATTTTATGTTTTTCTGTCGATGGGGAAATTTGCTATTTAAAAACGGTCTTATAAACCGCCAAAACGATTGATTTTCGTCTACGGTAAAATCAAATGTTAATTGTTTCTTTGTGATGTGATATTTTACGTTATACGACCAGTTGTTGGTTTTCCATAATTTTTTTGTTACGCAATGTTGTTGTGACGTCTTTGACGTTGGCGACAATTTCGTCGTTGCTGTCGTCGTTGTCGTTTGCAATAAGATTGTCGTCGACAACTTCGTTGATATCATTTTCATTAACGTCGTTGTTGGTGATAAAGTCACTGTTGCCAATAATATCATTTTTTTGCGTTACATCTAATATCTCCGATGGTGTATCGTAGATGTATTTCAATTTCTCCATCACGCTCGTTATATATAATTTTATGTAACTTTAAGCAATATAAAACATGGAAAAAAATAAAATCTATCGAGCGTGTTAAAATATATAACCTTAGCGCGTTAAAAGAAGCCGTAAAAAAGTATTAGCTGGCGAAAAAAAATTCAGTTAATCTATTTTTAGTATATGGTGGAAGCGGTAAAATTTGTTAACGAACTATGAGAAAAAAAAAATGATTACTCGTTGAAACAAAGATCAATGTGATTTATAATGCCGAAGGTATTATGCAATGGTGCCATACATGCATTAGCCGGGATGAACTTGAGAAAATATTACAATAAATTTAGTTATCGTTGGTGACATCGTCGACTTCGTCGTAAAAGGTTATTCTCTCAAACGTTGTTTGTGATGTTGCTGTTTTATATATATATACCATCCGCGACATATTTTATTGCTCTAGAGTTAATATTGAAGTATCTTGAAGCGGCTGATATCGAAGAAAATTTTAATTCATCTGTTTTAGTGTTTACTGAAATTATTGATTTAGCCGAACATCTAAAATTTTTACCACTACCTCGTCCACGTCTGCTATTTTCTTTTCGTGTAACAAGTTCTAGATTTTCTAGACGATTGTCGGTTTTAATGCTATTTAGATGATCTACAACCAAACAATCTGCTATTGGTCCGTTGAAAGTTTCATAAATAAATTGATGGCTATAATAATTAATCCGATCGGTTAGTATTCCACCAACTATCATTACAACATACCCCGTATTGTTCATGGAACCGATAACATTTTTAGTTTTTCTTCTTCGAATGGTTCCTCCATCGTTTGCTTCGTAAAGATCAAATACTGGATGAGGTTGAACTCATCTTGTAATGACAAGTTTTCAATTTTATCATCGGTTACTGCACCATTGACCTGATATACGCGTTGTCCTTGTGGAATTTCTTCTTCACAAAATAATGTATAAATAAAATCTTTTTTGAAAATCTCAACTCGTTCGGTATCTCCTTCTGATCTTACGCTGATTTTGTAACCAGCTGGTGTTGCTTTACCAAATGGTCTACCGTGATTGATGTTTATCACAGACCCTAACATGTTTCCCGAGTATAAATTATACTTGGGATGTACATAATAGTACTCCTGTTCGTTCGCATTTGTCATTAGATCCTTGCTGGTATTAATCTTCTCCTAGGTTATCTTGGGATGCTTTGTTAAAGTTTAGCAAAATCGAGTTGGAATTGTTAACGGACATCGACATGTTTAACTTTATTGAAAAAGGTATACGAGGTGGTATTAGCGTTATTGTAAAAAAGTGTTCCGTGGCAAAAAACAAGTACATGAAAAATTATGATCCTGATAAATCAATAAAGTTTATTATCTATCTCGACACAAATAATTTATAAGATTATGCAATGTCGGAGCCGATGCCGTACGGTGGATTTCGCTGGATTACACCAAATCAATTTTTAGCAGAAACTGGAAAAAATACCAGATGATGTTTCATATTTTGTTGAAGTTGATCTTAGTTATCCTGTTGCATAAATTACATAACGATTACCCGTTTTGTGCTGAATCGATGATAATAGATTATAGTTTATTATCTCGAGAACAACAGGAAATAGTATCACCGAGACAAGATTCAATGGTAAAAAATACTTGTTCCAAATTTATTTGATAAACAAAATGATGTTTTGCACTATAAAGTTCTAAAACAAGCGGTAGATGCTGGTCTTGTTTTAAGAAAAGTTCATCGAGTTTTAAAATTTAATCAGTCACCGTGGATGAAAGGTTACATTAAATCAAAAACTTCTAGAAGGCCAGTAGCTAAAAATGATTTTGAAAAAGATTTCTTTAAGCTCTTAAACGACTCGGATTTTGGAAAAACAATTGAAAATATTCGAAAACGAGTAAATATTGAACTAGTTAATGATGTTGATCGTAGGAATAAACTTGTATCAGATGATAGTTTTGTTAGTATGAAAATTCTTAACGAAAATCTTGTTGCAGTACAACGAAAAAACAAATCTAAAACCTAATAAGCCAATCTATGTTGAAGCATCTGTGTTAGATTTATCAAAGTGGCTCATGTACGATTTTCATTACAATTTTGTTAAAAAAATATGGCCGTCGAGTAAATTATTATTTACTGATACCGACTCGTTGGTTTATGAAATAGATGGAGTTGATTGTGTTAATATTGATATAAATCAAGATATTTACCATAACAGGCATCTATTCGATCTTTCCGACTATCATTGTAACAGTAAATTTCATGATGAAACGAATAAGAAAGTAATTGGTAAATTCAAAGATGAAATGAACGCTAATATCATCAAGTATTTCATTGGATTGCGAAGTAAAATGTACGCCGTGTTGTTGGATAATAATAAATTAACGAAAAAAGCAAAAGGTTTACTATGTGATTACCTTAAGAATTTTTTTTTTTAATTTGATGATTACAAATACGCACTTGGCGCTGATAGCGCTCGTGGTGGTGTTAGTTTTATACGATCATTGGCTATTGGAACAAATCATCATAAACTTGGAACAGATGTTATCGTAAAGCGTGGATTAAGTAATTTTGATGATAAACGTTATAGTGAAAATGGAGTAGATACTTTTGCACTTGGATACTGTAACGATGATAGATCTGTACTTGATGTTATATTTGATGACTAAATTGTTAGGCTAGGGTATGGAATTTTGTGTGAATTATATAAAAAAATGCTTGATAAAGTAACAATCGAAAACAGCAACAATAGCAAAATTAAATATTTAATGAAAGACGGTAAACTGCTTACATTTGACTTTAAAAATTAAACATCTTGGATATGCTTTAGCGGAAATGTAATTTTACAAAGCAGATTAAAATTATCTTTGATTAAATCTGGTGACAGTGATTATTTTGATTTTCTTGAAAAATTAAATAGCGAACTGTCGGAAGGATTTGATAACTTTCATAACCCTGTTAGTCAAAATAAATATACCAAGATCACCATCTACCTTGATCGATCAAGGGTATATTTTATTAACAAAAAATATCTGCTTAATAAACCACAAATAAAAGATTTGTTTGAATCTCGTCGATGTGTTAGTGGCAGAGTGAAGTTTATTCTTTATTACAGTAACGATGAAATATTTTTAATCTCAAGGTTGAGACGCTTATGATCGGTGATGAAATATAAAATTTTTTACAAATAATCCCAAAGTGCAGATCATTTTGGTGAAATTGATCTAAACGTAAATGATCGGATCGCCGCTGATGCGGCAGCAATGTATCGTCGATGGGTGGTTGATGGCTCGGAATCAATTAGAGAAAGTGGTCTTAAGCCAGAAACCCCAGTTTTTCTTACTACTATAGGAACGAGAGTGTGGGGCTCTCTTTTTGAAACATCTTCAGGTGTGACATATATCAGGACTGTTGATCGTGCGGATGCTGATAAGGAAAATTCTTGTGCTATCGTTGTAGCTCCACATTGCAGATATCAACAGTAGTGTAGCCTAGCATAGTTTAAAGCCGACGAAGAGATTGATCGCTGTTCAGTGTGGTAGCGCAAGGTTTCTTTTGTCGATGTATTAAGGTGACTCGTGTCTGGTACAGAAGAGGCAATGTAGAAGGCTTTTCAACTGTAAAAAGCTGACAATATGCGACGGTTTATGTTCAAAATTTTTGTTGGGTAGCCAATACAATTATATATCTCTGTACATGCAATTTTTCGTCATGGTAACAGGAAGCGCCTACATATTTAAGCAGTTGTTGGCGGCCTTCTCGTTGTACATGGAATATGCGATATATAGACGTTATGCAACTGGGACAGGCAGCAGTTTACTTGGTCAGACTGTCGGTCAACTAGTAAGAGCTCTGAATTACTCGGACATAGCTATCATAGTTTCATTTTTAAAATTGAGTTCCTGATATGTTTTAATGCAAATGCAACTTGCTATTATTACAGCAAAATTTGCAACCTTAAGAACATAGTCAATGCAGTGTCCTTTTTTTTAAAAAAAATACTTTTATAGATGTTTCTGACATTGTTTGTTTAGGTCATGAGTGATTATATTTTAGCTGACGGGCCAGATCCATTGATTCTGACTAAGCTTTGGAATCCTGTATGGGAATCACGTGTTGGTTGATTCTGAGGGAGTAATCAGTTAATATTCATGACCACAAGTATGACGCTTGTGATCACTCAGGGACGAATGATTTTCGGAGAATTTGGTAATGTAATAAACCTAGGGCATATGCCATTTGTATTTACGTCCCCGTTTATAGCTTTGTTAGATCTGAGTGATTATTTGCTTGCTTATGGGGAGTCGGTATTATTTCTCAAACCTAGTAATTAGCCAATTGCTACGAGCAGACATGATAACGTACAGTATTCACAAGACTTTAAGGTAGTATGCGTAAGTTTTGTAAAATGAACCCTCCCTAATATCTTAAGGTAAATATTTTTCGGGATATTTTCACATATAAGTGTTTATTAATTTCAAATAGGAATAGTTATTTGTATTAGGAGTTTGGATCGTGTTTATTTTCCTTGGCGTGAAGAACTGATCTACGACTTAGTGAAGAAATTGAAGAGCGAATCATATCTGAAACAAGAAAAATCATGCAAGCATGAACTTAGGGTCTCTTGAATGTGTGGCTCTTTGTTGATTAGAGTAAAAATTAGTTGTAGTATTTGAGCACACATGAACCCTTCAGTTGACAATGACTTTTATCTTTATGTCCTATGAAACAGGGAAAACATCGACCACAAGCTAGACTTACGCAGGCGTTGACTGATTGGCTCGGTAGGGAGACTCATGCCTGTTATAATGCCATACCATCGCATGCCGTGCCGTGTGTTCATGATCTGTCATGCATATTATAATGCCATGCCATAACACGCCATGCCGTTTGTTCATGATCCGTCAATTATCAAACCATACCTTACATCAAGCCGAAACTTGTCGTATCAGGGGATTTTTTGCTACAATACAATTTGTTTTTGTAATCTTCTCATTGTATATGTTTTTATGTGTTATCTAATATTGTAAAGCGCTTAGAGCTTCAAAAGATTAGGCGCAGTACTTACTAAGTCTACATTATTATTATTATTATTATTATTATTATTATTATTATTATTATTATATTGCCGTAAGGTATGACCATATTTTATTAAGGTGTTGGTGGAGCTGGAATGTTCTTTCCAAACAGGATATTCAATTTTCAACCCACAAATTAAAGCACGAATGTTTTTGTTTCAATCTTTCTATAGTGGCCGAAATGCTTTTTCAAAGTACCCAACCACCACCACCACCACCAGCCCTAAAATTAAATGGTAGATCCCTTTACATCCTGTGGCTCTAACATCTGTATTTAAACTCAAATAAAAGAAGATACACATATTTCAACGAATGCAAACACTATTTAACTGGTAAGCTTACGTTTCACGTTTGTTTAATTTGCACAAACCGAAAAATATGATTTGGAACGGTTATCGCATTTGAGGCCAGAATATGAGAAGATGTGGTTCTTGTGTTTAGAGTGCAGCCTGCAGGTTCTAATCATGTCCACACTTGGCAGGGACGGCCGTCATCGTGTGACCTTCGGCATTACTCCTATTGTCCTGGCATGATACAGTGTTTCAAAAGTTGATATGCCGCTCAACACAACGAGTCAAACAAACAAAAATACTTTAATTTATGCATTGTCTATTTTGTACATATTGTAGAAAAAGTAAACAAAGTAAGAGCTACATGTCAATCAGAGATGATTCTTTGAGACTACACCATAAATAAGCATTTTTTCTTAAATGTGCACATCGGGAGACATACATACCAATGGAAAACTTTTGGAAATATGGGACCATGAACTAGATACGACACTTACTGGAAATATGGGACCATGAACTAGATACAACACCTATTGGGAATTTGGGACCATGAACTAGATACGACACCTATTGGAAATATGGGACCATGAACTAAATACGACACCTATTGGAAATATGGGACCATGAACTAGATACGACACCTATTGGAAATATGGGACCATGAACTAGATACGACACCTATTGGAAATATGGGACCATGAACTAGATACGACACTTATTGGAAATATGGGACCATGAAATAGATACGACACCTATTGGAAATTTGGGACCATGAACTAGATACGACACCTATTGGAAATATGGGACCATGAACTAGATACGACACCTATTGGAAATATGGAACCATGAACTAGATACGACACCTATTGGAAATATGGGACCATGAACTAGATACGACACCTATTGGAAATATGGGACCATGAACTAGATACGACACTTATTGGAAATATGGGACCATGAACTAGATACGACACCTATTGGAAATATGGGACCATGAACTAGATACGACACTTAATATGATATTCTTTTACACATCTTTATTATTTGAACTGAATGCAATGACGAGAATTTGATTTAACAGCATTCACAAATTGTAATCAGCTAATTAGGCCTGTCTTTACTTTCTTTTTTTTTTTCTTCATCTTTTTCTAAATCTCTTCCTATTTTTGTTTCAGCGCAGACACTCCTATTCTTAAAATACGTCACAGAGTTATCACTTACACGTGTCTGTGGCAGATAATGGTGCCTTATGTGCTATTCTGTGTCGGCTGCTCGAGTCAAAATTATCTTTAGAAAAGCCAACTTTCGTCTATCGTAAGACTGGCACCGCTATTTACTACAATTTGTACTGTCCGATGGGCAAAAGGTGTTGATCGATCAAGCTCCTTACCATTTCATTAGGAAACTAACAAGATTTGCATTTTAATGGTCTGCCTTGTCAAGATCTTCCAGATCACTAATTAAAGGAGTTAGGTACAGATAAAGCCGCCCTAGGCATATTTCGTCCCTTAAATCAAGCCTCGAAATGACAGGACGTCATTTGAGGATAAAAGCAGACAGCTAGTTTCCAGAAAAAAAAGTACAATTCTTACGGTCTTCTTTAAGATATGACATAATTGAACACGAGTTGAAAGGATGCATACATTGGAATTCCATCAGTGTCTCTCCTCTCCAGCAGAGAATTTGTCCCGGGATGGAAGCTCTATAACTATATCCAGAAATCGGTTTGTTGGCTAGCTTGAAATTGGATGGCGACAGAATCGGCAAAGTCTCAAATGGCAGCTTAGTGAATCCTCATCCTATCTTTATTCTATGCACATCTGGTATTTCAGAACCAACAATTTGTCTTACACTCGCCACGTGTCACCTGGGAGTACACTGTATGGTACATATTCATGATATTTTCAGTTTGATGGCAACACTAATATCAGTCCAAATTTTGATAACATACACCATTACACTAAAGTTTTTATTATTCGTGTAAACTAATATGTACTTACACCTACATGCGTGTTTCGCTCCGAGGCAGCAGAAAGAAAGAATTTCACATGACGCAGTGATACGCGAAGGCCGTTGGGCAAGTTCTTTACCCCAATTTTTATTCAAGCATGTCCTTTACCCGGACTCAGACCAAAACACGAATGCGATTTTGTAATTTTACGTATCACCGTTGCTTACGTTTTCCAGACATCTTTATCAACGCTGTGCGAATGAATTCAATGCAAATTGGAACTGAATCACAGATATAAATTATACTCCTAACCTCTTTCGACCTTAGCTGTTTGTCGTAGAGGTTGCTCATGATTGATGCTCAGTCTTGTAGCTTTTTTAAGTCTCATTCTACCCCAAAATGCAAAATCTTTGTTTGTAGTGATAAAAGAGCTGTCAACAGGTGGAATATAGGCTTCAGTGACTTACTTGAAAATTTTCGCGCTGGTTTAATTTCAATGTACCCTAAATATATATGCAAATAGTGTTTCAAAACAGTGAGGTTAATTTGACTTTGTCTAGATGTCTCCTCCTAATTTTAGCGTCAGGTTTAATTATGATTTCTTTAGAATATGTATACATTTTCATTAAAAGATATATTTGATTTCAGAATGTTAAATGTTTATACGAAACTAATATGATTGTGTTTTGTGCAATATTTTGCCAAAGGGAGGCATCGAAGTCGATTAAGTGTAAATATTTAAATTGCCAGATCAACAGAATGTCATATGAAAGCACCGGGAACTTTTTATGTTTGGTTATTTTCCACTTGCTTAGTCTTTAGTATATTTGAAATAGCAGACTTTAAAAAAGTTTCAATGCCTGATAAAAGTATATTGTGACCAGTATCGCCTACAGTTGAAAATAATCAGTGCAAGTTTAGAGAAGAAACGTAGAAAGATAGAAACGATAATCAACATTAAAGGAAGTAGACTCTAGGCTCCGTGATAAAACAAATTTATATTTATTCAAATGATTGGAAAGCGATTTAATCAGAAATGGACCATAGAAATGACGGAGTAGATTTCCTTGCTTGCCAGGCATTTGTAACATGGGATCAATTGCTCAGAAAATAGACAGTGAGTTTAGCAGACAATGACAAAATATGCACCAACGACAGATTATGACTTAGGAAGTTCTCGAACTATCATTTGTTTACATTAACATATAGTATACATACTACACAATATTTGTTTGCCAAAGTAAACCAAACAACTGCATGCAGCGCGATGTGTCACAAAGCAAACAATTCAACGTATTCAATAACATGTATGTCACAGTATGATAAGAAATGTCATGAGAATAGATTAAACTATTTTAAAATGAAATGAGTATATTTCGTCAGAGCAAATTATATTTGCTGGTAAAGGAAAGAAAACACAGTAATCTAAGAACGACTGTAGCGCTTGTAGTATTAATAATACAGTCGTCTTTCAACGTGGCGGTATAGAGTAAAACTGAACCTACACTAGCAGGAATTAGATCTCAATCTCGACAAATATTTGTTGATTTATTTCAGCCAAAAGGGAATTTCGGGTTGTTTCTGAATGGAATGTTTCCACAATGTTAAAAAGGGTTCGCATCAGCATTACTGAATAATTCTCTAGGTCTGCGTATGTCTCATTACTCCCTTTTGAAATCAGGGCGAGAGACTCATTAATTGGTGATGGTAAATCCAAAACTATAGCTGTAAATTGATGTGAGATTTGCCTTGACAAGGCAAATTGTCTGCGGTGAAGCTGATGACCGTTTAGTTGCTGCACAAATTAGTTCATGACAGATTTCTTTTTAAACAAACCTTATTATTAATTGCAATAAATTTTAATATGTCCACCGTGTCTTTGGAAATCGCAAGACAAAATTATTTCTGCAACGGTCAAAAATTGTAAACTTAAGGATTTTATTTCACAAAATACATCTGAAATTTAAATGGACCATTTAATGGGGTCAATAATCAACAAGATACATTTGAATTTTAAATTGAACATTTAATGAGGTCAGTACTCCACATACCTTCATCTTTCAAAACTAATTACATTTTCAAAAATATTGATGACTATGTCCTACTTCCATCCCAATATGCAAAGCCCCAAATTTTGGAGTTTCTCTAAAATTAATGTAATAAAGTTTTAGAAATCTGATTAAAATCGAGACCTACTTATAATAACTGGATCTGACAGAAACCGATAAAGGTTAACGTTTTGCCGACCTTTGGAATTCCCGTTCCACTTATTTTCAGCAACCTGTCAGACAAAGTCATGCATTTCGTGTTCGGGAGAGTTGTCATAACAAAGTTCAGAATGACGTTTTTCACTTCCATAAATGTGAAAGCTGTAATTTAATTGGTAAACCGAAGGTCAACATGACATGACTTCGTATTGGCATCCATTAGATGTTGCTTATGTCTGAGATTTCGATTCAGATTAGAAATTTTAAGGTGTTCTCAGCTGGGTTTCTAGAAGGATGTACGCACAACCTATACTATCTGATTATGGGCTGGAGTCGATGTGTTAGTTTCGCTCTCAGACTATTGCGAATACAGAGCCAGGCTGTGTTGAGTACCATTGTCTCCAATGAATGCCCAATAAAAGTATGTTGACGAAGAATAATTTTCCTCCCAGCCCATTCCGCTGCATGTCACAAGACACCGAACTCCATTTAGACTTGGGGAGAATTCGATTAGTGTTCCCAGCTATCCAGCTGGAAAGAATCGGTATTTCTGGTAATTCTGTCCCATAAAGAAGCCTTAAAATAAAATCCATTCCGATTTCAACATTTTTACTCTGCCAGCTTTACAATTTTCTCGCCAGTGGGGATATGAACCATTAGCATTCGATAATTTGGACTTTGTATACTGTTAGCTTAGTTATTGCTATAATTGACATGTAAAAAAAAATTGGGCAAAATTCAGTTTTTCAACTGTTCTGGTAGGCATACTTACATCGACTCCTCAACCGCCATTAAACGCAATCTTGCTCTTTTGACATCATAGATTTTGGTCATTTGTGGTAAAAGATTCTTTAATTAGAAGCGATTTTGTTGATAAAACGCTTCAATAATTCAGAACTTTATGCATGTTGTGTACAATGTTAAATTTCCTGCGAAATAAAATCGAATTCTTCCATATTTTGTGTATTTGTAATTTTCTGACATATTCTAATGAACACCTCTTCCGGGACGATAATTATATAGGGGTCAGTATTGATGGCCCCAGTCACTGGGATAAAGGAATAGCGCATTATATAGACAGGTATCTGAAGATTATAGTTGAGTTTTAATAGCAAATATTATTTTAATGTTTCTCATTCTTCTTCAGAAACAACAGTTTAAGAATCACTCTAAATTGAATCATTTAAAATTTAAATCACTTCTGTCCAATTTGGAAATTTTTAACAGCCGTGTTTTTAACAGCTTCAGCATACATTTTCAACATGATATCAAATTATAACCAAATTATCACCAATCTGAGTTGCAACTTCTTTTTAAAATTGGAAACGGTTGATAAAGTATTCAAATACCAATAACATCATTAAAATTGTAATGCCTGTGGAATGTATTAGCATATGTTGAAATCCTCTGTAACATACACACCACTTTTAAAATTATATATATATATATATATATATATATATATATATATATATATATATATATATATATATATAGAGAGAGAGAGAGAGAGAGAGAGAGAGAGAGAGAGAGAGTTGGTCGAGGAGATCAATTTTTCAGCTCTAAGGTTTCACGTTAATTGCGTTTGTCATTATTGCTAGAAAACAAAGGAATCATTCTTGTACAATCCTTGTAAATAAATAAATAAAAATGATATGTGATCCGTACATCAGCTACTGTAAAATAATATGTCAAGTGCATGGAAGCCCCGGTGGGATGACGCATACATTTAGTGTAAGATAACGTATTAAGTGTCTGGAAGCCACGGTGGGATGACACATACATTTAGTGTAAGATAACGTATCAAGTGTCTGGAAGCCACGGTGGGACGACACATACATTTAGTGTAAGATAAGGTGTCAAGTGCATGGAAGCTCCGATGGGACGATGCACTCATTTAGTGTAAGATAATCTCTCAAGTGCATGGAAGTCCCGGTGGGACGACACATACATTTAGTGTAAGATAAGGTGTCAAGTACATGGAAGCTCAGGTGGGACGATGCACTCATTTAGTGTAAGATAATGTCTCAAGGGCATGGAAGCCCCGGTGGGACGATACATATATTCAGTGTAAGATAACGTATCAAGTATCTAGAAGCGCCGGTTGGATGACACATATATTTCGTGTAAGAAAATGTGTCAAGTACCTGGAAGCGCCGGTGGAACGATACATACGTTTAGTGTAAAATAATGTGTCAAGTGTCAGGAACCCAAGGTGGGAAGACAAACATTTAGTGTACGATCATGTGTCAAGTGCCTGTAAGCCCCGGTTGAACGATACGTGCATTTAGTGTAAGGTAAAAAATTAAGTGTCTGGAAGCTCCGGTGGGACGACGCATACACTGAGTGTAAGATAATGTGTCTAGAGCCTGGAAGCCCAGGTGGGACAATACATACATTTAGTGTAAGATAATGGGTCAAGTGTCTGGAAGACACGGTGAGACGACACATTTATTTAGTGTCAGATAATGTGTCAAGTGTCAGGAAGCCCCGATCGGCCCGTACATACATTTCGTGTAAGATAACGTATCAAGTGTCCGGAATCCCCGGTGGGAAGACACATATACTTAGTGTAAGATAACGTGTCGAGTTCATGGAAGCCACGATGGGACGACACACACATTTAGGGTAAGATAATGTGTCAGCTGTCAGGAAGCCCTGGTTGATCAACACAAACATTTTGTGTAAGATCATTTTTCAAGAGTCTAGAAGTCCCGGTCGCACGAAACACATTTCGTGTAAAATAATATGTCAGGTGCATCGATGAAACAGTGGCATGACACATACATTTAGTGTGGGATCATGTGTCAAGTGCCTGGAAGCCCCGGTGGGATGACACATACATTGAGTGTAAGATAATGTGTCAAGTGCCTGGAGGACACTGTGGGACGATGCATACATTTAGTGTAAGATAACGTATCAAGCGTCAGGAAGCCCCGGTAGGACGACACATCCATTTAGTTTAAGATAATGTGTCAAGTGTCAGGAAGCCCGGTTGGACAACACGTCCATTTAGTGTAAGATAACGGATCAAGTGCCTGGAAGCCCCGGTGAGACGATACACACATTTAGTGTAAGACAATGTGTCAAGTGCCTGGAAGCCATGGTGGAACGATACATATATTTAGTGTAAGATAACGTAACAAATGTCTGGAAGCCACGGTGGGACGACACATACATTTAGTGTAAAATAATGTGTCATGTGATTGGAAGTCCCGGTAGGACGACACATATATCTAGTGTTAAGATAATATGTCAAATGCATGGAAGCCACGGTGGGAAAACACATACATTTAGTGTCAGATAAGGTATTAAGTGTCAGGAAGCCCCGGTGGGACTACAAATACATTTAGTGTAAGATAATGTGTCAGGTGTCAGGAGTCCCGGTAGAACAATACATGCATTTTGTGTAAGATCATTTTTCAAGTGTCTAGAAGTCCAGGTCGCACATTTAGTGTAAAATAATGTGTCAGGTGCATGTATGAATCAGTGGCGTGACACATACATTTAGTGTTGGATAAAATGTAAAGAGCCAGGAAGCCCCGGCGGGACGATTCATACATTAATATAAGATAACGTATCAAGTGTCTGGAAACCTCGGTAGGACAATATATAACATTTAGTGTAAGATACTGTGTCAAGTGTCAGGAACCCAAGGTGGGATGACATACAATGAGTGTAAAGATAATGTGTCAAGTGCCTGGAAGCCGCGGTGGCATGACACGTACATTAATGAAGTATAGGAGGAGAGAAGCATATACTTGCGACAAAATCGATTCTTTTCTGGTACCGGGTTAAAGAGAACCACGCATTAGCAGTATATACCTATTTCTGAACGTATATGGTGTAACTAAAAGGTCAATTAAGTGTATTCAGATGAAATATATTGTAACTTTTTTAATCTTTTCTTTAACGAATAAATATTTAATTTTTCATATCATGCTAAGAAGGCCTTTGCGTTCTCAAAGGAATTAAAATTAAATAAGTAGACGTTTTTAAGAGCTTTACCCATTGTTGTTTTGTTGGTTTCTTGTGCCGTTTTGTGGGATGAATAAGCGGATTGTACTCACGTGCCATCAAACTATATATATATATATATAT
>JAECUM010034522.1:5000-16331 GCA_016617855.1 Megalonaias nervosa
AAATATCACAGATTTCTTCGGCACTACTGCAGGGAAAAATAATGTTACACGGTGTGAAGGGGAATATTTTTTTGGTTATTGTCGATTTGAAACAAATTCCCCCCCCCCCCCAACATTTAAACATATTTAGGATTAAATTGTAATTTTTGCACGTAAGTCCTAACTTTTGTACCAATTTTTGCACTATATTAAAGTTTAAAATTCTGGCTAAAACACTGAGCTGGTCTTCAAATATTTAAGAAAAAACACTACACTTTACAGAGTGGTTTATAGCCATTTTTAACTCGTACTATTCAATCAAGGAAAATAAAGACAAACAAAAAATGCAAACGAGCACAATATTATCCCTGACATCAACAGTCGGTAAATCTATGACAAATTTTATATGAATAGACTCTTTCTGTTTTTCTTTACTGGCAATTAAATACAACACAATCACCATAATGCAAAAGATTCGTGTCATGGACCAAAACTTGGCGTACAGTTTGTTTTCACTTTTGCAATCACTTGTATTATCATACTGAATATTTTGTTTCCTGTCATTAGAAAATGCATACGTTTCAACAATAATGCAGAATGTATCTATGTTGGTAATACGCAGCTTCATTTGACACAATATTTTCTCTTTTGCTTCTTGTAACAGAAGTCGTACATCAGCAATTTACATTAATTACTATCAATCAGTAATTTACATTAATTACTATAAATCAGTAATTTACATTAATTACTATAAATCAGTAATTTACATTAATTACTATAAAATCTCCATACACTCTTTAAAGTTATTTCCTTGTTCTGTAAACTAATACTATATCTTCATATTTATTCATCTCTTCGGAAAATGAAAGATCCTTTTGATGTTTAAAATATGTGCTTTTGCAGTACATAAATTAACATGTGTTCTTTTTCTTAAAATGTTCCATCTGTTTTCTAAAGAGAGAATTGACATTTAACATTAAAAGAGATTTTTCGAACACATTAGTTAAATTTATTCTCAGAGATGTACTTTTATAATGCATGGTTTTAACGATAACCTTTGATCGATTATGGGCACTCAAGACAAAGAATCAGTCCTATCTCAAATTGCTAAAACACGTGTACCTAAAAATATCCAGATAATTTCTCTATGTTAGGAAATCAACGAAGGGTCCATTACACGAAACTAATCCATGATATCATATAGTCTCGTGAATGCTTTACATTATGACACCAGCTCTTAGAAATTGGCTAATTACTAGGGCTGGGAAATATCTTAACAACATCGACTCCCCATAGTCAACAAATAATCAATAACATCTAACAAAGCCATACACAGAGACCTAAATACAAAAGTACATAATCTATGTCTATTACAATATTTAGTTTACATGATTTACTTTATTCATAAGTACAGCTCTGGGTCAAGTTTCTTCCCAATAAACTTTAGTTAAGTAATTGAAAATTATACTGTAAATTAACTTTTCATTTATTTGCTCTGTGACTTTCTGAACAAGGGAGCTAGCATTAAATAGTAACCAACTTATGCACAATATGATACAGACACGTACAATGCACGTTTGGTTTAAGTGTATACAATGATATTAAAAGTGTAGGGCACCCAAATGGACAGAGAGATTCAGGATATCATAAAGATCCTAATGCTAAAGCAAGAAAATAATAGTAATAATAATAACACTACTACTACTACTCCTGCTACTACTGCCGCTGCTGCTGCTGCTGCTACTACAACTTCTACTACTACTATTACTACCACTACTATTATTACTAATAATAATTATAAATGATTAAATATAATAGTAGGTAAGTTCTAATCATTGCTACCTAGAAATTTCAATAACAACGACAATAATAATAATAATAATAAGAAGAAGAAGAAGAAGAAGAACAACAACAACAACAACAACAACAATGATAAGTTTTAATGGTACCACTAAAGATCGACCTACTATAGAAAATGGCTCTTGTGGGGCAGGAAGAATAATATGCAACTTCAAAATAAAAAACCAGCCTCAAATACTATAATTACAGACAAGATAATATAATTTATTATTATTATTATTATTATTATTATTATTCACAGATTCCAGTTCAGACATGCATTCTTTAAATTCTATTTACAGCTGCAGATCCTGACATTCAGGTAACCAACTTTTGTTGCTGTGTTACATTCCAAATACAATTCGTCCTAGCTTTGGGTGTTTTCCAATGATTCCATTACTGCTACAACTAGTACTACTACTACTACCACTACTACTACTACTACGCACAGTTTCCAATTCAAACTTGTGTTTCTCTAATTCAGTTTCTTGCTACTGACATGTCCAAATTATTATTCCACTTACTGCATTTTGAAAAGGTATCACCGCTGACTGAGCCTGGTCGTTTTCCAATGAGTCAAAGCTGCCATACAGTGTTTTCACCTCATTCAGTACCTCTGATACCCGATTCTGGTGAGCTTTTAACTCTTGTTCTCCGTAATATTCATCTATGTATTTTGTCTTCAGCTTTAAAGGAAATTATCGCAATTATAACATTATTGTAGAATTTAAAACATCCTACACTACTACTACTACTACTATTGCTACAACAACAAAAATAACAACTACTACAACTACTACCACCACTACTACTACTACTGCCGCTGCTGCTGCTGTTACTACAACTTCTACTACTACTACCACTACTATTACTACTAATAATAATTATAAATGATTAAATATAATAATAGGTAAGTTCTAATCATTGCTACCTAGAAATTTCAATAACAACGACAATAATAATAATAATAATAATAATAATAATAATAACAACAACAACAATGATAAGTTTTAATGGTACCACTAAAGATCGACCTACTACAGAAAATGGCTCTTGTGGGGCAGGAATATGCAACTTCAAGATAAAAAACCAGCCTCAAAAACTATAATTACAGAAAAGATAATATTATTTATTATTATTATTATTATTATTATTATTTTTCACAGATTCCAGTTCAGACATGCATTCTTTAAATTCAGTTTACAGCTGCGGATCCTGTCATTCAGGTATCCAACTATTGTTGCTGTGTTACATTCCAAATAATTTCGTCCTGGCTTTGGGTGTTTTCCAATGATTCCATTACTACTACTACTACTACTACTACTACTACTACTACCTCTAAGCACAGTTTCCAATTCAAACTTGTGTTTCTCTAATTCAGTTTCTTGCTACTGACATGTCCAAATTATTATTCCACTTACTGCATTTTGAAAAGGTATCACCGCTGACTGAGCCTGAACGTTTCCCAATGAGTCAAAGCTGCCTTGCAGTGTTTTCACCTCATTCAGTACCTCTGATACCCGATTCTGGTGAGCTTTTAACTCTTTTTCTCGGTAATATTCATCTATGTCTTTTGTCTTCAGCTTTGAAGGAAATGATTGCAATTATAACATTATTGTAGAATTTAAAACATCGAACACTACTACTACTACTATTGCTACAACAACAAAAATAACAACTACTACAACTACTACTACCACCACCACCACCACCACTATTACTACTACTACTACTACTACTACTACTACTACTACTACTACTACTAATAATAATAATAATATTATTATTATTATTATTATTATTATTATTATTATTATTATTATTAACGCCAGCACATAGGTTGGGAACCTCGAACTGTGGACCATGACACCAGGACTCTCGGAAAATCTGCAATAGGTAAACTGCGCTCAGAAGACAGCCGTGATCAACAATGAACTGCGCAGGCCTCCAGATGAGCCAAGAGAGCAAGGCGTTGGTTACTCTGTCAAGAACAGTCTGCTTTGCTCCACTGTACCTTCCTCAGAAGGAACTGAGTGGATCCTGAAACTTCAGCTTCAGACATAAACTGGATTGATCAGCCTGATCAGCGCCTACGCACCAACTTTGACATCCTCCCCAGAAGTTAAAGACCAGTTTTACGACGATCTCAATGTTATTATTGGAAACGTCCCCTTGCAAGAACCACGGTTCATCCTTGGTGACTTCAGTGCCAGAATCGGTGCCGACCATAGCTCCTGACCAACCTGCTTGGGAAATTTCGGGTGGGGATTGCCTCCTTGAACTCTGCTGCCATAACAGTCTTGTCTTCAGCAACACCTCCTTTTAGGACCAAGCCCCAGGACAGTGTGTCTTGGAAACACCCCAGGTCCAAGCATTGGCATCAGCTTAACCTCACCCTCTCAAGGCGCTCTAACCTTAGCGATGTAAAGATAACGCGAAGTTACCATAACGCACACTGTGACAGTGATCACACAAAAGAAGACTGCCTCGCTGAAGACTACCAGCAGGCAAGATTATAACTGACCGTCGGAAGCAGATGGAACGTTTGGTGGAGCTTTATTCAGAGCTCTATTCAAGAGAAAACAAGGCCTGTTAGGGTGCCCTAAATGCTGTGAAGTGCTTACCAACCATGGACGAGCTTGATAGTATGCTAACTCTCGAAAACTCAGTCAAGCGCAGACGCACTTGCCCCTAGAAAATCCCCCGAAAAAGATGGATTACCAGCTGAAGTCATCAAATGTGCAAAAGAAACCCTCATCATAAAACTGCACGAACTCCTCTACCAATGCTGGAATGAAGGCTCCGTACCACAAGACAAGAAAGATACCCTTATTGCCCCCCTCTACAAGAATAAAGGTGACAGGAGTGACTGTAGCAACGATTGTGGCATTTCCGTTCTTAGCATTGTGTGGAATCTCTTTGCTAAGGTTGCATTGAAGAGTCTCCAAGTGCTTGCTGAAAGAGTTTATCCAGCGTCACAACGCCCGTTTAGAGCCACGAGATCCACCACCGACTCTCATTAAAGACCAACTAGATATCATAAGAAGTCTGTCAGTGAAAACCATACCGGCATACGACCGTCCGGTCAGGAGTGGCTATAACAAGAATTTGAAGATGTCATGTCAATACCATTTTCAGTTAATACCAAATAAACATGACAAGTAGTTTTTTTAGTGAAAATATCATGTCACTATGATTATCCATTCAGAAGTGACATAAATGGTGTAATACCTAACTCAACAAACCAAAATACTTGGCACTATTAACAACTACATTCCTTTCCAATAATAATGCTAATAATGATAATGTAAAAACATGAAACAACGTCCGAAAACACGATGCAGTTCACTATGCTGTAATACCTTAATGGTATTGTGAATGGAGTTTTGCATGCACAAACATTGTCCAATTAATGTATGAAGATTATTTGATGGTAAATGTTAAGATGTGAGATGATGTTTGACCTACGAGACTTTGGCATATTTGATCGTGTCATTTTTATCTGTCACTGAAAACATCTGCCATGTGTGAATTACTTCTTCCATTCCTGAACGTATGCCACCCACCCACCACTGTTTAGATCACCGTCTGCATCTCTTATAAGTGTGTACGTTGTGTTTTATACTAAATGTGAGTATAAAACCTTGCTCTGGTCACGCAACGTCACGCTCTCGTCACGTGTATTAATGAATTCGTCAAGGAATTCATCTAAAAGACAAAAACAGTGCTACAAGCACTGGGACATCAACATTAAGTGGAAAGAAGTTCGCATGTTAGCAGTTATTGTGCCCTATTCATTTCCTTGTTGGACCATGCGTGTCGTGCTGGAATTTCACATGAATTGTTTAGGAAATTGATTATCTTACCTTCCATGATTTTGGAATATCAAAGCCAGAAAATATGATGTTAGTCCATAAATTAGTGACTTCAACCATTCGGTGAGTTTTGTTACTGCGGAGATGCAGGATAGTGATGGAATCAATGTGCCCGGCCGAAGAATCACATTTCTCTTGTCAAACTTTTGTTGAACAATAAGTTAGAACTAATGTTACTGTTTATTATTGTAAGTTCTTGGTTATGTAGAACTTGTTATTTTACTTTAATGTGCAGAATAGTATGCACTTGATAGGTACTATTTCTAACCGTATTACGACTCATTGCATCACCAGTACGTTGTGCTCTCGCTCGATTCGCATCGAAATTCACTTGTCCGTTTCGTTCAGTTCTACGTAATTGCAGGTATGAATATACAAATAAGGTTAAAAGTAAAAACGTACACCACGGACATTGAGAGGACAACTTAATTCCGTCTAAATGTTGTGTTCAGAGGAATTTTTCCATGAAGTTTGAACAGTTGACTTGGTTACCGCCATGGCTAGCCCTGAGAAGAACAAACATTGATTGGCTAACTAAGGTCATGTGACGTGAATAGGAGTCTATAAATATGAGTGCAAGTCAGTGCACTGGCAGATAGCTGTCAGAGCGGCAAAGTATGAACATCTGAGTAAAAAAGAATTTCGGCCATAAATTATATTTTTTTTACATAACCGATATTAATTTTGGCACTTTAAAATCCCAAAACTGAATCATATTGTTATGAGAAATTTTAAGTAGATTTATTACATGATTGCTATTGAATTTAAATGCCTTATAATTCTTTATAAAGCCGCTGCTATCTCCCACCACACTGCTCAAGTACACTTGTACTAAAATTATTATTTCTTTTCATTGAATTCACGCTACTATGTCAGAATGTGTTACAGTCAGTCTAATACATTTAGCTGTTAATATACACAGGAATATAATAATAAAATTAATTTCACCATAACATGATGTATCATAACATTGTCTTTTGGCATTTAGACAAACGAGTCAGCTCTATATTATCAGATATTGATAGTGTTGGGACAGACACTGTGTTTATGTAAAGTCACTATGCGAGTTGTAAGCATGTTCTAGCTCACCTTTTTTATTTATAAAAATCATTTTTAAGTCCTGAACTCTGGTCTTTTTGATATTTAACACACGGGGTGTTACAATAGTGATCCTTAGACCTCAAAAGATTTCCGAACAGCAGAAGTCTCAGAACATTCTTGCCAAAGGGTGTATTACTTTTCCCATAATGCAAAAGAGACCCAGACCCCAAATGTAAAGGAAAACGAGGAGGAATAAAAGCCTTTCTTCCTGCCTGTCTGAATTCGTGTTAAGTTTTATATGTATCTATACTGTGCGTACAACTTTTATCCATGATTGTAGATTGTACTGGTCATTTGTAACAAACATATTACATATATAGCTTTTGTTCATGGTTGTAGATTACATTTTAAAATAATGATCATTTGTAAACAACATGCTTACTTGGATTTGAGTTCAGGACCTTGGTTTTTCACTTGGAAATGATATTTTCTACTTGATTTTTGGCTTGTTAGTAAATTATAAATAAGTCGTTTACTGATATTGGAATTCAAGGTCTTGCCTTACTTACACAATTTAGAATGTTCCAAAAGCACACTTTTGACTCACATCTTGGTCATCTTATTGTGCCTTTGGCTTATATATAAGTGTGTGGTCAACAACATTATTCATTCCAACTTTAATATTAGTCTTTGTGGAATCACTTTTGGTTCTGTCAAGATATAGCTTGGGAAGGATTATGAAAATCATTCATTGCACTTACTAAAGTGCTAATTGACTGGATTAACACTATTTTGGGATTACTGTGAATTCATTCAAAGACAATCCGGATGATATCATTGTGACATATCAAGACTATTGGTATATCAGCACATTGAAGATTCTTGGAATTCATTCGTAACATTTAATACGTTGCATTTATGATACAACATTTAGGATTATTTCTAGGATTAATTAACAATACTTTAAAATTACTCAGAGAGAGAGAGAGAGAGAGAGAGAGAGAGAATGTATATATATATATATATATATATATATATATATAAAGAGAGAGAGAGAGAGAGAAAATTACGTTCTTTGGCATAATTTTTCGAGTGTTAGAACAGCAAAATTCCGTACATTCGAAAGGTTTTGTTATAACGCTTCTTTGTTACAGCGTAATCCACTTGAGATAATTTGCTCACTTATAACTTTTATCTCACCTGCCGCGTCGAAGCCAGATGGATAAAGAATGGCGGTTGTTTAAATAACAAAATCGTAAAAAAAAAAACGCGCCGGATAACAAACGCGTGATCATTACAGGTCATTCGAAAAGGTCTACAAAAAACAGCAGGTAACAAGGGCGTGATAATCACGTTCCATTCATAATTTTACTTTAGAATGACGAGTTGCTGGTTCAATGAGGACAGTTTATAGAAAATTTCGCTTCTGAATTCTGTTTTGAAAATGACTGTCAGAAAAGAACAAAGATGTCGATTTATACAGAAAGATACAAAAACAAAACCATGACGAATAGAAATCGAAGTACAGAAGTGCTTTCCCAATCCAATGATAACACACTAGCCTTGAAAAAAAATAAGGAAGATAAAACATAGCGTGAAATATACGTACTGTCTGCAGTCGATATGACTTATCATGCATGGGCTGCTCATATTTTGTTGCAAACTGTTTTGTTAAGACAGCGTTTAGTGACTACACAAGTCATTACCAGATTCCTTTACCATGTAATGCAGAAATCACACAACAGAACACATTAAACTACAATGCGACTGGTCGTGCAATGCGTGCTGCAATACATTAATCCGTCCCTCTCCTTTCGAATGCAAGTTACATCCGCTTTAGGAAATGCAGTCACTCCTCTATCCCTAGCTGCTGTGTATACCATGTGATGTGTTTTTGTTGTGCAACAGATTATGTCATATGATACTAATAATACACGACAGTTTTTTATGTTGATAAATATAGACAATTTATTGTCTCTTTCGTTATGCTTACAATACACCTGGGGAAACAACTGAAACAAACCCTGTGCATTCCTAACTCCTTGGACAGCATTTCCTCTGCACTTCCGTATAAAATATCCAAATTATCTGCTACCTCTCGGACAATAATATGTTGATCTTCCTTTGAATTCACTTTCACAGAATCAAATATTTCTTTTGAAAGAGATGACGTTGGCAATACCTTTTCTAATATGACCTTTAACAGTCCCCCAACCAGCACAAAGACATTTCATCCATCTAATGATATCAGATTTACCAAAGCCATTACATCCATAAACTGCATCCAGTTTTATATGTGTAATAAATATTCATAAGATTCTGAAACGTTTATAACTCTCTCTTCCAAAACGGATTCATCTGACAGAGACAGTAAATTACATTCTTAGGTATTATTTTTTAACTTTCTCTCTCTCTCTCTCTCTCTCTCTCTCTCTCTCTCTCTGTGAAGAAAACTATGTCACTAAGCATGTGATATGATCAATTAAAACTTACGCAGCATTCTAAATTGGGACGTTTGCAGTTATTATAATAATAATAATAATAATAATAATAATGACTTTGTATAGCGCCTAATCTTTAGAAGCTCTAAGCGCTTTACAACATTTGACAACACTTAAAAAACATATATAATCATATGATCACAAAAATAAAAACAAATACCACGAAATTAGAAAACAGAAAACGTGCTGTAAATATTTAAGGTAAGGAAACATTATTAGGTCTTTAAGTCTGTTCTTGCAGTTGAAATAGGTGAGTTTTAAGAGCGCTCTTGAATGAAATCACTGTGTCTTTGTGTCTAAGTTCAGTGGGCAATTCGTTCCACGTTGCTGGGCCCTGGTATGCAAAAGAACGTTGTCCCTATGATTTCATTTTCATAGTGGGAATAATGAGAATACGAGTGTCAGAAAAGGAGCGTAAGTATCTTGCTGGTGTGTACATGGATGAGGTCAGATAGGTATGTTGGACTGGAGCCAATCAGTGAAACGTAGCACAGAGAACAAATTTTGAGTTTTAATTCTGGATCGAATGGATAGCCAGTGTAGGGTACAGAGCGGAGGGTGTGGGTGTGTGTGTGTGCTCTGATTGTGGTACTCTAAGGATGATCCGAGAAGCTGTGTTTTGAACTTTTTGAAGTTTCTGGAGTAGATATTGAGACGAACCAGACAGAATTGAGTTACAATAGTCCAGTCTTGAAAGTACTAAGGAACACACAAGTGTTTTAGTGGCATCAACTGAAAGATACTTGCGCATGGACCTGATGCGTCTCAGCTCAAGATATCCAGCCTTGCATATGTTCATGACATGTTAGTGCAATGAGAGAGTACTGTCGGTAGTAACACCTAGGTTTCGTACTGACTGTGTGAATTTAATGTTGGTGTTGCTGATATTTATTGTCTGAGGTAAAGGATGTGAATGAGAAAGTCTTTGAGTTGTAATCAGAATGGCTTCAGTTTTATCATCATTCATCTGCAGCTTGTTACATGTCATCCATGATTTCACATCGGAAATGCACCTCTCTACACCTTGGATGGTAGCTTCAACTTCGGTTGAGTGGTTAGATTTGTATATTTGGGTGTCATCAGCATACAATTGGTGAGACACTGGATGATGATCTATGATACTTGAGAGTGGCTGAGTGTATAGAATGAAGACAACAGGTTCAAGAACAGACCCCTGTGGAACTCCACAACATAGATCAACTGGGCTGAAGTGTTTTCTATTTGCGGACACAATTTGTGTCCTGTTGACTAAGTAGGATTTTTGAACCATAGTAAGGCTGTATCGCGAATGCCAAATACATGCTGGAGACGGTGAAGTAATATATCATGGTCTATTGTGTCAAATGCTGCAGACAAGTCAAGGAGAGTGAGGACTGTAATCTTTCCGCTATCCAAAGCAGAGAGAAGGTGAACGTTAAATACGGGTGAAATTTTACGACGTCGGGTTGCTTTGTTTAGAAGATATTACATTTGTGTTCTTTTTATTTGAGTTTTTTTAACAGCCTTCGTATCATGCGAGGAAATTTGAGCTAAGTGCCTTTCCGAAGGGCAATACGAGACAGGTGACTCGGGCTGGCCTGGTGAATGGCAAGCCAAAAACAAACACTTGAACGGGTCCAACGCATTACCAACTAATCTACTCAGTGGCTTTTATGGTAGATGAGCATCATTTGTACAAAATTATATAGTACTCTATTTGACATCAGGTCACAATTAGAAGTTTCTAATAAAAACTATTACCTAATGGAAAATTTCAATCTGGATGCTTCTGAATGTTTACAGGAGAAAATGTCAGTTATAATTGGAAGGTCACCTACTAAATTATAATACAGAACCTGGAATATGTCAGGTACGCCAGTGGAATCCCAGTAACCTAGACCCAGGCCCGAATAAACATGTTTACTTCTATTAATAATGATACTATATTATTAATGATACTAATAATAAACCCATACACATAGAGAATATTTTATCTATGTATTAGTTGTTCACAGAATTAAAAAATATCAATAATTGAGGCGAAGTAGAAAATAAACTTGATTTTCGACAAGGTTAAGTCCAACATACAATGTTACATTACAGTAGCATAGAATGAA
>JAECUM010034524.1:0-26497 GCA_016617855.1 Megalonaias nervosa
TTGTCGTGGTGATTGAAATCGTTTCATCATTTCTCGAAATTGTTGTTTTTGTTGCGGTGATGGTTGTTCTTGTTGTTGTGGTGATGGTAATTCAAATTGTTGTGGTAGCGGTGGTAGTAATCGTGGTGATCGTTGTGGTGATGGTAGTGGCGATAGTAATTGTGGAAATTGTTGAACTTGTTCTTTAAGTGTTTTTACTGGTTTCTGTAATTTAAATTGTTTAGCTCTTTCGATATGTTTATGTACAGCCTCATCAAATTCATTATAATTAATAATATCTTCATTAGATCTAATTTCTGGAATACCAGTAAAGATACGATATACATCCCTAATCCAATTTTCAGAGCTTAGAGATTTAACATGTTCTGGTTCTACATATTTTTGTCTTTCATAATATCCATACGCGGCAATATCAATTAATTTTCTTTTTGATCCCTGATAGCAGCAATACCTTCAGGCGTAAATTTATCTATTATCTTAGTTTTTGGTTTAGGTTGTGGTTGTGGTTGTGCTTGTGGTTGAGCTGCTTGAATACGGCCAGCAATATCAACAGGTAATGTTTCAAGAACTCTTTGTGTTGCCTCAGTTGCTGTAACAATTTTCTTTGTTGGTTCGACAATCGGTTTAAATAATTGTTCTGCACCTTCTGCAAATTCCACCTGTGACTCGTGACGAGCTTGTAGTTGTTGTTTGACTAAATCACGGACGGGTAAATATTTTTTGATTGGATCTAGTCGCTCTTGAGCTAATCTAGCTGAGTGTGGTTCTCCAATCATTATTGATAATATTTATAATGGCTGTTTAATTTACAGCAGCAGAGAGGGTGAACGACCAACGTTGAGTGACTAACACGTAAAATAAACACACCATAAAAAAAACCAGAGTCAGAGATAAAGTAACGAAATAAGCTAACCCTAGAGAAATCTCATGGTCAGTTAGAGGTTGTGGTTTGACGTTATTGACTTTAAGATTTCCTTTTCGTAGAAAGGCTTATTTTTTCATAAATAATGTCTCAAGCAAAATGGTCTGTTCACCCTCTCTGCTGCTCATGTAGTGGTCAGCTATTTTCTTTTACAGTTGTAGGCCAAAACATGTTTAAAGATGAACATGTACAGGTGTTTTACTACATATACACTATTAAATATTTTTTGGCTATTTTAATTCAATCTTTGAGTGAATGTCATTTATGAAGTTAATAGATTCACAGTGGTTAATTTGTTTTATAATTGCTGTTTGTACGTTGTGTTGCATAGTTGGTGTTATCAAATTGTTTCAAGTTAGAGCAAATAAATTTGCATGCAAAACCATGGCAAAAAAAGAACTATATTCAAGCATATTTTGTCACATCAATCAAGAAATAATTATTATTATTATTATTGTTATTATTAATTTCAGATATGCTACTTGTGCTCCCTTGGCTGGTATAATAATGGGGATAGTGTTTGCAGGATGATGAAAAAGCTAGGAACAAAAAGACTCTGGTCAGAGTATAGCCTAAAGGGACATAAAGGGAAAAAAGCCTTTCAAGAGCTTGTGATATGCCGGGTTTTGATAAGTAAGTATGACTTGATTTCAATTGTGTGTTTTTTCATATGACTCGCCAGAGATTTTTAAATGAATCGATTAAGTACTACATGTTTCTTCACACATATACTGCAATTACATGTATACGAAAGAACTTGAGACCACATTTCAATGTATGTGTTTTGTAAATACTCCATTGATTATTGCTGGCATTTAGAAAAATGCAATGAATCCTTTGTTGTGAAACTTATTTTAAAACATTGCATTACTCTTGCAGAAGCCTGCTTGAAAAATAATGGCAAAGCGAAAGCAAATGAAATGGAAGATGTCATATCGGAGACCCTCAAATGTGCACCCAATCAACGCAGAGGGATAAAATACAAGGTTAGCCATTTGACCCTCATGTCATCAATAATGGATTCAATTTTGTCTTTTAATACACGGTATTTGCAAAGCGGATGCATTTCTAAATTGATAACAAAGTCAGCTTATCCTAGTGCCCAGGACTATCAAATTTTGAGTACAGCTTTAACTACAATTTACATCCATCTTGTCTGATAAGGCAAGTGCTTCCACTTGGTATTTCTATTCATGTGAAATATTTGGACAAAATAAATTCATCTTTGCGCAAATTGATTTCACCATCCACTTGCCTAAAATGACAAGTAAGTGCAATGTTACCTTGTAACTTTGCTTAACAATATTAAGGGAAGCACAAGTGCAGTGAAGAAAGTTTCATAAATTTTCATAACGCTAGTTAACATGACTTCTGCATATGTAACCAGTGCTGAGATGATATATGACTTTGTTTAAGCATTAAAATTATTTTTAAATTTGTAAGTACCTGAGCAGAAGAAGAAATAGATATACTTTACAGTCGAGGAGGAGACTGATTCTGATTCATAATCTTAATTAAATCTTGAAAATAAACAAAAAGTGATATTAAAATATCTGTTGTATTGTTTCCTTCTTTCATTTTTGTCTCTTAAAAACAAATGTCTGAACCTTCAGTCTGTAAATTCTGTGGATTCTTTATCAGCCTGTCTACATTTACCTTACACCCTGCTACTTTAAAAAAAATTAATTATCCCCATCGGGATAGGTCCCCCCACCCACCTACTTTGTCAACTCACCTGCCACATTTAAATCTAATGGAAGGCCCTGCTGTAAAGCCTGTTAGTAAAACTATCCAACAAGAAGATTTCATACAATGAACAGAAAGCAATGTTTGCATATAAACCGTGTTAGAGCACCTGTTCGCAACTCCTAGATGGATGGTAATGTTTACATTTTTTGTAATGTAGATTTGGAAATTCTTGCCAGCAGTATTGAATATGTGTTTCAGAAACACAAGCAGCTTTCATCAGATTTGCATATAGGTTTTGAATGTTATGAGAATGTTGTAGGAAGGTTTTATTATAACGTTAAACAACTACTACAATTCTTGCATTTGAAATGTAGTTCCACTCGATTCATAATGAACCCATTCTTTCAAACACTCGCATACTTGTTATTCCTTTCTACAATTGAAAAATATCCATAAAAACATGCCAATTGTGTTTTATGCAAGGGTGTGGACATGCACAAAAACTTGCACATGAAGCTTGAGTAAAAATCCAACCTTGGATAAGACTTGACCCATCGATTGCCCTGGCTTGAGGGCAAAATCCGACCATGGGGATGTATTTACCCATCGACTGCTCCAGCCTGAGGGCAAAATCCGACCTCGTCCCTAAAAAGATAACCTAAATAACTGCTCTTTACCTTCTGTAAATTCCACTTGAGCTTCCTGATACTGTTGTAGCTGCTGTTTGACAGAATCACGAACGGGGATATATTTCTTAATTGTTTCTAGTTGTTGAGCTAGTTTGGCTGTATGAAATTCCATAGCACAGACTCACTCATTATTAATATTAAAACAGCAATTTAATTACACATCACCTGTCAGCACACCAATGATAAGTCAGTTATTTTATAACACATTGAGGGGATTGTGCCCCCGCCCCCTTTTTTTTTTGGCACTCGTGGACATCACCTCCATGCGTCTGCAGTGGATACAAGGCTCGGATTGTCATTTTAAATATAAGATCTCAACATTTTTTAAGACCTTGATTTAAAAGACTGACCCTTAAAATGCCAAAAAGGTCAGTTCACCACCACCCCACTGTGGTGTATACAAGGCTCAGATCACCGTTTTACAAGGTTTGTTTACCCCATTCCCTGCTGGTCAGAAGTACATAATAACTACAGAGTAGAACCTTAGTATGCATTTGTTTGGCCATGTTTCTCATTTCCTCACACACTTGTTTTGAAATCCTTATGTTACCAACTGGGTCACCAGCATTCGTTTACAGTAACAGCAAGTGCTGATTAAGAAAATACTAGATATGTAATGAAATTTACATGTATACTACAATTCAGGTCAAAGGAAACAATAAAAATGTTTGATTTAACTATAATAATGACATATTTGCCTCAAGTCTGTGACCCTGAATGAATATTAGCTGTCCATTGGTTTTCTTGACCTTTCTTTACTAGGAAATTGACAGTAGAGATTTCTGCGATGGTGAAGGCAATGTAAAAATTGGTTACTATAACATACACTTTTTATTCCATGTTAGAAAATAATAAATCCATTGGAAAGGTTATAGTCTGAAAATCTTCATTAAATTATGTTAATGTAGGGGAAAAAACTTTGTTTTGAAAAAGGGTTTAAGAGTTCATAAATATTTTTCAAAGCTGAATAAAGATATAACGGAATGCTTTCTGTTGTGATTTTAATAGTTTCTTTCAATATGAAAATGCACAAGTTAGAATTTCTAGAACTTTAGTTTATAAATGTCTTCAAAAAATTATGTTAATATGGGGGAATAATCTTTGTTATGAAATAAACCAAGAAGATTTTGTATGAATTCATGTTATCTTTAAATATGATATTTCTCTGAAAATACCTGGAAGAAAAAACATGCTGGTGCCACTCACACATGCAATGTGGTTGCCACAGTGGCCATAGTAAGAATTTTTTTATTGCTACTTCTGAATGGATAATTGTGTCAGCGTGTCAACATGTGTATAAAATACTTATGTTGATATCTAGCAGGTCCTAAATGAGAATTATGGTGCTTGCACAGACATCCTATAAGGCCACCACCGTGGCCATCCTGAACATCTTGTTATCACTACTTCTCCTGAATGAATCATCACATCAGTGAAAGACTTCTTATGATGTCTAGTTGGACACTAATGAAAATAGTGCCAATCTGACCTACAATATGGCTGTTATAATGGCCTTCTGGAAAACCCTTTCATTGCTACTTCTCCTAGATGGCTGGTCATTTTGACATTGTGCTTTCACCAGAAGACTTATTTGATGTATAGTTGGTCCTATATGGAACTCAGGATATGGTTTTGATGTCTAGTTGGTCCTGTATGTGGTTTTTGCTCATAGACTTCTAATGGTATTATAGTTGGTCCTTTTATGAAATTGCTGTACAAAATTAAAAGGCGTTCATGTGTTATACCAAGTTTTGATAAAATCATCTTCACTAGATAGGATTTTTTGATCCACTTTGGCATATGTAGTTAGCTAAAACAGTGTTTTGAACAATTAAGTGCCCTCTTGCAAATAAAACACTAACTGCAAGCTTTAACCAATGCAAGGGCTCCTTATATAAGTAGCTAAGTAATCAGTAACTGAATTTCCACATCCACATGCATCAACGTAGAATTAAAAGTTGCAAAAAATATACAAATTAGAAAATCTTACTTGAGACATGTGTCACTTTGTATGTTGGGTGTTTTGATTATTTCTAACAATTTAAATGCAACAAGGAATTGATTGGGTTAATTTCTGTAAGCTGTATTCAATCATGGGGCCCTGGGTAACATAGTGGTATAGGCACTCACTTCACTCAAACTTCTCAACTCTCTCTAGTCCAACCAATGTGTGTAGATGACAAAGCTTGCCAGTAGCTTCATGTGTGTTGGTGGTTCTTTCCAGAGATTTCCTCCAATAAATATGCTCGCTGCCATGTAAAGCCTATGATGTACTGAAAAATGGTGTTAAGCCCCATACAAGCAAACTAAACATATTCAGTGATGTAATGGAACAGTAGACACCATTTTAGCTAAATATGCCAAGAACTGATTTGGAGACTTGGTTAGTGATGATGATCCAAAATTGGCTAGAGATTAAACAGATAAAAGAAATGACCATTCATGGCACTGTAATATAACAGATGAGGGAAAACAAAAGTTTACTGCATTTGAACCTTTCTTTCTTCACAATTTTAGTTTAATTTAAGTCATAAGTGCCCTTACTTTGCCTTACCAGCCATACTGATAATGCCTCACAAATAAGCATTGTCTTCTATGCAGTCTCAGGTCTGAGTATATTTCTAACAATACTGTGTATCCAATTTGTTTATAAAATTCTTTCTCACAAGGTACAGTTGTCAGAGAGATGCTCATGATAAATTCAACAAGTGTGGTAATGAAGGGATAGGCATTCTTTATTTATGCACACATCCTAAAGAGACATAGCTATGTTTGTATCAACCATATCCCTTAACTGAAGAATGGAGCATCTAGCATCAGCTGCATCAATTAAGATGTGGCCCATGCAAAATACTGCAAGGATTATGGTCTATTTTAGAGCACAATGGGCATGAATTACTGTAGCAGACTGGGGGAAGTAATCTAGAATTTATTAATATCGTCAAGCTAAATAAAGTAAAGTTTTCATCTGTGATCTGTGGAATCATTCTTGCACATGGTTTACAAGAATTGCCTTTGGGTCATCTTTTTTTCTTTTTTCTTCGTCTTTCCAGCTTATGGTATCTTGATCAGTCTTGTGGTGCTGTGCAAGTGCACTTGATGATTACCACAGCCAGTGACATATTGTATCAAATTTTCTGGGATGAGATGATTAAATGCAAATTCCACATAACCTATCACCATCCTCATGTTTGCCATTTGACTTCACTAAGTTATTTTGGGTAAATTTTTAAAAAATCTGGTCTGATGTATTGACAGTGTTCTGAATGACCATATTACATTCTCTTTACCCAACCCAGATAATCCTGAGTGGATTGCTGTTTGGTTTTAATACACCAAAGTAATCCAAGAAAATGAATGACAGGCACTTTACAGACAGAAGTGTGTGTTTCCTGTATGCAGTGATTAAATGACAGTATTGAGTCTTTATTGTTTTAAACTGATTATACATAGGATCACCTTCAATGTGCAATATTGCATTATGATTTGAATTGAAATAGTTATGCTAATTAAGGAGCAGGCAATATTTGAATTTCAAAGATAAAATGTATGCTGTGATCACTTTAGCAGAAGGAGTTGTCAAATAAGGTGATCTTTTCTGTTAGAATAAAGGTAGTTAACTAAATTATTTTTGCAAGTTATGACATAAGTATGATTCAAAGAAAGAAAATTCATTAAAGTGAACGTATAAAATGTAAGACTGCAACTGAGTCTAGATTAACTATTTCCCCATAGACATAATCCAGACTCTGTGGCAGCAAAATTATCAAACAGGACACAACTAGGAGACAATCACATTTTCAGTGGTTTGACAGTTATCAATGGCTTGAATTCTTGGACTCTGAAGGAAAGGTGTTTTACAGTTACTGCAGAAAAAAGATCGCAAACTGTCACAGATTTTAAATTGTACCAGTGGATTTGTAAGTGTAACTGACACATTCAGGATTTAATCAAGCAAGTCTCATGACAATTTTATACCTAATAAAGCAAAATGTAGCACAGTATATTCATGACACTAGCCAGCATGTGCAAAATATCCCTTAAGTTACAGTTGCTAGCACTCCACTATGAAATATCATTTCATAATAATAACTTGTGTACCACAGTTGTCAAAAAGACAAAGATGCAAAACTGTAAGATGCCTGAACTGTCAAAGGGAGAAAACAGTGTTTTCCCAAGTTTTGAACCAGTTAACTTGAATTCTCAGACCATGAATAGTTATCCAAAAAATTGTTACAGCCCTACTTATTACAATTGTTAGGGAATAATGCGAACTCACCTTCAGTTACAGTGTATATATAATTGTATTAACCAAAAGGTAACATAAAAAGTCCTGAATATCACAGGTGTAGAAACATTACAGCCTTCATTGGTAATGTCAGAAGTGAGAAAAGAGAATTAAACCAGCATATTACATGACATACTATATCCATAAAATATTGACAGGGAAAAACACTACAGAACACCATTTCTGCTGGCAGTAAGATGTTGAATCCATATGTCATACATATCAGGTTCGACAATTTACATCTAGGACCAATAATATTCACAACTGCTCTGGTGGCCTAGTGGTTAGAGTGTCCGCCTCGGATGCGGAAGATCGCAGGTTGATCCCCGGGTGAGTCATACCAAATACTTACAAAAATGGTACTAACAGCTGCCTCGCTTGGCGCTCAGCATTAAGAGGTTAGTGTTAGGACTGGTCGGCCTGGTGTCAGGATAATGTGGCTGGGTGGGACATCATGCTACATGTCTGCGGCATGATGCCCCAGTGCTAGACATCACTATAAACTGCCACATTGCAGACATCGTAGCGATATGACTGAAAAATTGTTAAAGCTACATTAAAAATCCAAATTACACACATACCCAATAATATTCATAATGGGCAGCCCCCACCCCACCTCCAAAGTGAGAAGGGCCTGATTTGTAATCTCACCCACCCAACCTATCACAGCCTTTATAGTACATGTACTTGAAACAAATATTGAGTCATAGTAAAACAAACTACGAAAGTTATTAAAACCTATTTGTTATATTTCCAAAACTCTGCTCAGTTAACTGTGTAAGCAGACTTAAACATGTCAGTGTATGACAGTCAAATTGAGCTATTGTTAGTTAATAGCATCGATTAACAGAAGCTAAGAATTCATCAACAAGCAGTGGACAATCATCTTCACATTAAATATCAAACATTAGCAGAGGTACAGATCCAATTCATATGGTGTCAAAACAAGTTGTTACACTGGATATAAAATCCGTTTATTTCCAACAAGCCGTGAAAAATAAAGAGGATGTTCCAACTGTTTTTTTAGGGGGATTTTTACTGAACACTAACGGGTCTTTCCACTGTTGATGCCCCCACCCAAAAATATAAAAAAAAAAAAAATAGAAGTTTGTAGTCTGCATATTGATAATTTGATATGAATAAGATAGATATCTATAGTCAAAGAACTGGCTGAAAAGTACGCCAGGTTTTCATATTGGAAAGGTTGCATTGTTCAGTCCGCATCGAAGTTCAATATAAAGTAGCAATACATTTATGAAAATCATTTAGGCCAATGCATGAACTAATCTAACTCAACGCGGAATACCAAACTACGTGTAACTTAATCTAGTCTGCAATGCCTCATCTCTGCTCTATGTACGCTGACCATACCAAAGGATGCTTTAATAGATTAATTACATAATGTTTATCGTGTGTCTTGACAACCAGTTTGCGCGCGCACACCGGAAAGTCATGTTATATATTTGTTCCTTGTGAACGTATTTGTGGGCAGTACGCTATATATATGTTCCTTGTGAACGTATTTGTGGGCAGTACTCTATATATTTGTTCGCCGTGAAAGTATTTGTGGGCAGAACGCTATATATTTGTTCTTTGTGAACGAATTTGTGGGCAGGTACTTAGTCAACTTCAACCTTATGGTCATCAAAGGTCAAAACTGCCTATAAAATTTATATACCTGCCCACGAACTGAATAGATGAATAGGACTATAACATAAGTATATATACTTATTTCAACATATATATAGTTACTATGTAAGAAATAGAATCTATGTATAGATATTTTGATTTGAAATTTAAATTATATCATGTCCTTCCCATAAACCTACTTTCGGGATGACTGCCCACAACGCACCTAAAACTGGTATATATATATATATATATATATATATAACAGTTTCTAGCAATTTACACGAAATGCAAAGTATTTACTTGTGCAGTCTCAGGAAGACGCTTTTATCCCCTTGCATTATGTAGACTTCTGCCCCAATCTCATACAAATTGATTTATTGTAAGTTCACTGCGGTGTACAAGTAAAGCGGTATGTTTAGCTTACCTGTTGAAGATAGCCTTGTCCTTGCTAAACTGATGACTTATCAGTAAAATCATGCATGCCTTCGTTTCATGGACTACGAGATTTGTTTAGAGCTGAAATGAAAAAGTGATAATTGTATGTTCAAGATACGTTTGTCAATAAATGTGGCCCATGAACCGGTCTTTTTAAAGCCGTGTCTAGAAAAGAAATGAAAAGCTACACTTCCGCATTCATATTTTCATGCATTTAACAAAACATCGATTACAGAACATACAGGTGTGGTGTCGAGATTTATAAGAATTGAAGAACAATTTTGATAACTTCGACACGTATAGGAAAGTGTTATTTACGATTTGTATCTTATCCTTTCTGCATGAAATATTAATCACTGTATGGTAAATAGTTATAGAAGTAGGCGTTGTGGCAATCATAACACTGATGTCAAGAACACTTTGCAGCTATCACAAATAAGGTTATTTGAACGAAAACAATATGTTTGTAAAGTTCAACGGATTTAAGGTTATTTGGAAAATGTTTGAGAGTTCATTGCAAATAATGTCCAATGATTCAACACGTTCGGAAAATGTAAACATGAGAAATAATAAATTATATAAAATGATAAATGTTTAGAAAAATACATTATATTCAAATGACGAACTAATAAATTACAAAATATTTAAAGATGATTAAAGATGGACATTCGAAAATATCTATTTACTCTACACCGATCTAAGGAAATGGCCAAAAAAATAGAAAATAAATAAAACAAAGAAATGGAAAAACCGTGAGTCACCTCACTAGAATGGATCAACATTAGATGAATTTGTTACCACAAGTCAATGTTTCAAAATATATCAATCACAACATATATCCCATAATATGAGTGGTTATTAAATATATAAGTAACAGTTGAGGATTTATTCACACGTAAAAAATATATCAATGCATTTATCAAAACCCAACTGATCTGAAAGGTATATAATTTCAAACCGAGACATATTTTGTCCTATTTACAACCTCTACCTCTTGTTATCTATATGTATATTTTTTGTAATTCCAGGTACATGATTTTTTTTTTTTAATTTTCGTAATTTTCATTAATGGTTGTAAACTGTATAGAATATTTTTTGTTGTAAATTGTGTACGTGATTTGATGGTGTAGTTTCCCAGTGATTAATGGGATATGGAAGTTTCGAGAATAATTCTGTGGTTCTCCATAGGTTAGGCGAGGTCACATGAACCTGCTTAGTTTATCAAAATCAATAGTATATGCTGTCACATTGCGTCCATTACGAAGTACAGTCGCAATATAAGGAGAAAATTAAGCTATCAGATTAATTCCGATTTTTGGAGTCATTCTCACATTTTGTGATCCTGACGTGTGTTGTGTTGTTCTCAGATATTTGTCGAGAGGAAAAACATTGGACTGTTCAGTGGTGATAGAAAGTGGTTGTTATTTGGACTATAATATTATTCTAGAACTGATATATAAAATTATTCGAAATAATTCTGGACAAGGCCATCTTGACAACGTTACGGTTCTTGGAGGACCAGTAAATTTCCGGCATTGAAAAATATAAGGGACATTTCATTTGTTTAGGACTTTCATAGAGTGTTAATATTGACTAATTTCTATTCACTTCTTTATATTTCAAGTTCCTCTCACAGTTTTAATGTATCACTTTAACAGTTAAATTGTTTGTTAAGTTTTATAAAACTTGATGGTTTTGCTTTTTTTTGTTATTTAAGTCTGTGACCATAGAGTCGAATATTTGGCAGAATGATTTAAGCAAGGTATTCATAAAATCCCATTTTTAAAACAATTTAGATCAAACTTTATCATCGTTGTGCCATATGGGGAAAATAGGATGTTCGAAATAAGAAAGGAACATAAGACTAACTTTGAATCTGCGTAAATAAAAGGATGTATTGTCAGTTTGAATGAAGTTCAAATCATCCGTCTTTGCTGTCACAGTAAGAAATTATGTCAGCCTTGGTTGCAATCTCTTATTAAGTCATCTGTTATAAGTTCAACGCGGTGCAAAACTCCCAAATTATGTTTAGGTTACTTTTTAACGACACTATGTACTGGCTAACCTGATCACTTTATCAGGAGAAACAAAAATCTTGTCTTGGTTACAAGGGATTTGGATGTTATTTCGATCACAAAGGGAAAACAAATAGGTGTATGTTGAAGACAATTTTGTCCACAATTGGACCCAATGAGGGGTCCTGTCTTTCTTTGGGCCCTATGTATATAAAAAAATTAAAATCTATAACATAATATAGGTATGAGTATATTATATAAGATATATTTTACAATATTTTCAGGCATTCAACAACACTTCAGCTACAGAACATACAGACACGCTGGTGACATTTACAACACTTGGACTAACATTTAAAACATTTATAACAATAAGGTTTCCCCACGAAACGTATCCTTATAAAGTAGAAACGGAAGCAAAATCGTTTTATTGATGCAAAATGCACCTTACAGATGTTACAAAAACTTTAATTTAACTGAAAATCTATTATTTGTGAGGTTCAATTGATTTAAGATTTATTAAAGATATACTGAATTTTGATTACAATATAGCTGAATTATTAAATAATTTCAGAAGTCGTAAGCAACATTAATAATGTTGACTCTTACATAAAACATTGAAAACGATTTAGAAAATGCATTATATTGGGTGTATCCATAAACATGCTATAAGATGCACTTTGCAAAATAAGTATGCATCATACACAATCTAAAAAGTGGCCAATGGGTTTTTAGTTTGTAGAAACGGGAGAATTTTTATCCTCTAACTAGAAAGGGCCCTCACTAGCCAAATAAGCATACTGAAGTCATTGATTCATATTCACAATGGCAATGCTCTAACCGGCAGCTAGCTGCAAAGGTCAGTATTGAAAAGATAAACATTTCAACGCTTGCGCAAATTAGAGAAGGGACTTTGAAACCGAAATGAATTATGTGATTAGAACACATTTAACTTGATTGGGCTTGGTGTACTTCGTTACAGCGAAACAAGTAGTATACAGAGTGCCGAGTGGAACGATATGTTTATTCTGTATATGAATAGTTTGAGCATATGGACTTTAAGCAAACAATTATATAATACAGAAATGTGCTTTACGAAGCTTATCTTTAAAAATTGTAAGGCGCTTTTCGTGGAGGAGAGAGAGAGAGAGAGAGAGAGAGAGAGAGAGAGATCACTGCTATACATTGTGAATAAGATGTGCCAGCAGTTGAAAATGTTATGTAGCAGATTCACGTCCCATGTTTATAGTTTTAACTGTACAGTACATCCATGATCATCACTAATCATCCCCTTTATACTGTGACATGAAAATGCACTTTCTTGCAATAAACATATTTATGAAAAATAAATATCCTATAAACGTAAAATCTTTTGCTATCTGCATGAATAAATTGGTAAACGGGTGAAGAAAATGATTTTCTGGATGAAATGTGCAGCTGGAAGCAGATTGATTTTTCACTATAAATATAGCTGCATATATTCAGCACACGCACACATAAACACGCAAACCTACACATTTGCATAATTGAATTCATTGTGCTAGTATGCCAGAATATATGTTTTCGATTAAGAATATTTATACATTTACAATGCAATATGAAGTATACCTTCAACAACAGCTGAGCACCAGAAACGTATTTGGTCACATTGATCAAATGCTGTTTTCCTTCAATCAGATTATTCTATGTTATAATTTGAGTAAAACGTTTAAGCTCCGGTTAATTCCTGATGCTGATATCTACATAAAGTTACATACTCTCAATCACACATTAAAAGAGACGGTCACAAAGCGAATTCAGTTATGTAGTTACATACATGAAACAAAGCACAAACTGACATGCAGACAGACATAAGTTATAGCAATCTGTAAGGAATACCAAGAGTTAGGTAGTTATATCTCTAATCGAGCGTACAATTACATTTCATAGCAGGAACTCATCCTGCACCCTTTTCACTATACCTGGAATACCAAAGCCGGGTTCTAGTCGCAATTTTATAAGGTATCTTAACCTATATGTCTCAGAGACACATTTTCGTGTAGCAATGCTTTTTAAATTGAACTTTTTAATTAGGGTCGAATGGTGAAATTATGACATTTATGCAGCATTCATAATGCATTTGTCTTAAACGATTCATGCTACCTCATCAAAAACTATTTTATACTTTAGTCATATCTGAGAAATTTCTTAACTTCGTTTAAAGAAACAATATATTCGGAAATATGCTAATTTAAATTAATTAAATTGTGATAGAGGAGTCACCTTGGGACACAATAAGACACTGGAAATCCAATGTTAAGTTTGTCTGTATGGTTAACGTGGGAATGGGTTTGTAGGGATAAAAACGTTTATGGGGACAAAATTGTTTATTGTTAACGTGTTTATAGGGACAATGTAAAATGGTAACTTTGTAATTATAATAGGCCCTTTTCCATGCTGTTTGGGAACACTTTACTGTACGGACACGCCGAACTTCGAGCTATAAAAAGAGAAAACGTTAAAGACTGACGCTTCATTACGACAACAAACGCTGGGTTAGAGAGATTCATCGCTCAATACAGTAAAAAGTGCTGAAATTCTTCCGTGTGTAATTTTTAGAACGACAGCCCTTCACCAGTACTGTGGAATAGCAGGGACTGAGCGATGGATTCAAATCCAGTAAACAATTCAAGTGAAATGCTGTGAGTCACGATCGCGTCTTTGAAGTCCCGTGCAACATTATCAATGCAGCACAGCCTGGCCACTCCAAGACTGCTACTTTGGAAGTGATGACATTCACTGCCGGGTCTCTAGCAGCTAGAACGATGCAAGACGATATTTCTGTTTCACTGGTCTAACAAACATTTTGCGGGTACCACCCTAGGGATATCACCCATGACGTTGTAAAATACTCCAAAGATCACCGCCATCGCCGAGAGATGCACAGGTCAAAGACAAATACTTGTTGCCTGTGGCTTTACCGGGCTATTGAGACCTTGACTGAATATCCCAAGCATTCAAAGGGAAATGTATTAACTATCTTTTGAGCAATGCACAGCCTGCATATCGCCCTTGCCACAGTACTGAAACTACTCTTCTGAAAGTAGTAAATGACCTTCTCACTGCTTTAGATAGCGGAAAGTTACAGTCCTCACCCTCCTGGATTTGTCTGCAGCATTTGACACAATAGACTATGATATATTACTTCACCGTCTCCAACATGTATTTGGCATTCATGATAAATCCTTACTGTGGTTCAAGTCAACAGGACACAATTTGTGTCCGCAAAAGGAATCTAGCCACCCAAATGAAGTTGATGCTACCATCCAAGGGATAGAGATGTACATTTCTGATGTGAAAATGGATAACGTGTAACAAGCTGCAGATGAGTGATGATGAAACTGAAGCCATTCTGATTACAACACAAAGACGTTCTCAGTCCCATCCTTTACCTCAATCAATAAATATCAGCAGCACCAACATTAAATTCACACAGTCAGTACGAAACCTAGGTGTTACTCTCGACAGTACTCTCTCATTACACCAGCATGTCATGAACATATGCAATGCTGCATATCTTGAGCTGAGACGCATCAGCTCCATTCGCAAATATCTTTCAGTTGATGCCACTAAAACACTTGTGTGTTCTTCAGTACTTTCAAGACTGAACTATTGCAACTCAATTCTGTCTGGTTCATCTAAATATCTACTCCAGAAACTTCAAAAAGTTCAAAACACAGCTGCTCGGATCATCCTCAGAGTACCACGATCAGAGCACACCTCCCCCCTGCTCTGTACCCTACACTGGCTATCCATTCGATCCAGAATCAAACACAAAATGTTTTCTCTGTGCTATGTTTCACTGACGGGCTCCAGTCCAACATACCTATCTGACCTCACCCATGTGTACACACCAGCAAGATACTTACGCTCCTCTTCTGACAATCGTATACTCATTATTCCCACTATGAAAACGATGTCATATGGACAACGTTCTTTTGTATACCAGGGCCCAGCAACGTGGAACGAATCGAATTGCCCACTGAACTTAGACACAAAGACACAATGATCTCTTTCAAGTGTGCTCTTAAAACTCATATATTTCGACTGCAAAAACAAACTTAAAGACCTAATAATATTTCCTACCTTAAATATCTTCAGCATGTTTTATGTTTTCTAATTTCATTGTGTTTGTTTTTTGTAATCATATTATTATGTATGTTTTGGGGGTTTTTATGTTGTAGGTGTTGTCTTATGTTGTAAAGCGCTTAGTGCTTCTAAAGATTAGGCGCTATGCAAAGTCCTCATTATTATTATTATTATTATTATCTGGATGGACGTACACCCAATCAATTAGCTAGAACTTAATTTGTATACCTTGGAGAAGGAGATAAAGTAAAGTGTTTAAGTTGTGGTGTGTCACTGTACGAATCGAAGTATAAAGACTCGCTGACCTGAAACATGCCCAATTTTCTCCACTCTGTCACCACATTCATTTGCTCTTACCCAAGGAGTATCATCTTCATGGATACCCACGAATAGAACATTAGTCGTTTGCCTTTGGGAATGAGAGAAGGCATTTGCAAACGTTTTGTCAAGATACACATGTAACGCAAATAATAGTTACATCCCATGCGCTACAACTATTTGATCGAGAATGTTTAAAGTCACTTGCTTTCATAAGCTTTGCCAATTTTGATTTATATCTCAAAATTTAAAATCTATTGTGTCGTCCGTGTTATTCTGAGGCCACCATTTATGTTTACTTCTTACTCTTCCTCATTCTCCTCTGCTCTTAATGTGATTGAAAAATGGTTTGATTTTCACAACTGGTGGCAATGTATCTTCTCCTCCTCTTTAACATTAATTGCTGGACCTATTGTTTCAAGCGAAACCGAATTTTTAAATGCGTGAATGAACATAAAGCCCGTTTGATTGATTGTCCATCCACACGCAACGTGCGGTGCTACAAAGAGCTGCAGTCGTCTTACACCCTACTTCAGGAATATCAAGGAGAATCATTTGTATTTAGCGACGACATTCCTAGCGATTGCGATAGCGTTGTGTCTGACTTGACTGAACACATCTTAGATGACATGTTAATAGAAGTCGAAGTAGAAATTTAATTTTTGTTTACAGGCAACGGTCATCCTTACCAGTATCATTTGTATTAATCAATCAAAATGCATCATACAACGAGTGACAATGATTATTACTTGGTCTTGCTTAATTATTCAAGAGATAAATCCTAAGTACAAGTGTTAGCTAAACAGTTAGGAACTCATTTTATACATTAAGAATACCACGCCGTCGCTCAACCACCTCAGGCCTATTTACTCGTCCATTTAAAACCCACTACTCCAGATGATCTGAGATTTTATGTTCATTTGTTTCAGCACTGGCCCAAGATGGAGAACGCGTCATTTACATGTTCCCGTCGGCAAGACAACATATCAAAACGCCATGCATCTCTTTTCTGTCTCACAACGATCGACACTACCTACCTTCAATCTCATCTTCAAGCCTAATTGATTCGTGCCCTACACGGTATAAGTCGCGAAACAAATGCACAAGTTTGGGCCCGTTTGATAGAATCCATTTTCAAAGAAGATTTACGATGGCATACTTTGAAATAAATCATTTTGAAAGCTGTCGACATTGATTATCTAGGCTGTCTCATCACTGTATCCCTCTTAAAATGGGAAGAAACACCATCTCCCAAATTGAAAACAAAACCCCAAAAGAAAGAAAGGGCTTCTACCAAAAAGAGAGGCAATGTTGCACGAAAGTAACAATACTCCCAAACAACATATACCACGGTGAGAGTGTCTCCAATCTCTTTTAATTCGTCACCGGTTATAATACCTCTTAAACCCGATTTACCAGGCACATTTCCTAAATTATTGTAAAAATGGAAACCCATTTCTAAAGCAACTTCTTCTCCGGTGGCAGCATGCAAGTTGCAGCTACTACCGTTAAAAATGGGGACACCTAAGTCTATATTCCAGGACATAACGGGAATACATAAAAAGATTACCGGATTATCTACAAAAACAAAACGATCTCGAGGAGATTCATTTTAATGATTTTTGCTCCTGAAAGACCCCCCCCCCCCAAGTGCACATCATTATACTCCCACTGCACCCCAAACAGGAGAAAGAAACGGATTGCCTGGTTTAGCCAAACATTCGGAAGAGTTGTCAGAACTGATGAAATTCCATCAACTGATGCGCAATCAAATCATTCAGGCAGCACAAAAAGAAATCAATGATACCGTGTGTGAAATGTTTTGAAACGCACGATAACTTTATCAAAGGTACAGAGAGAATGCTTAACAAAGCATCGAAAGTTCTTCGCCAAATGGTTTAAAAGAAAGTATTCATCGTTAAAGGATAAATAATTATATTCATGCAGATAGGACCCTTATTAAAAAGAGTGCCTAGTATTTTGTTAGGATCGATTATTCGACTAGTTTTAGGAAGCCTCACCCGATAACGAGGTAGAAGATATATAGGAGGCCTTTTCTGGAAAGACGTCATACGTTTACCTTAGAATCTTATACAGGAATTGAACTGAATTTAGTGTCCAACAAAAGATGGATTGGACTTCGTCGTTGGTACGAACCACATACACCTCATGTATCTCTATAACTCACTCTCGTCGAGTTACAACAAGAATTACAGTTGTTGATGGATTTCATCGATTTGTCAGAGACAGAAATGCTGCTCAACTAAATATAAAGGATATAACAAGAATTATGAAAAGCGAACCAACCAAACTGTCCAAGAAAGTGGCAGCTACAAGGATGCAAGATGAAGATGATGATATGCTAGAAGTGCTTCAAATGCTGTTTGCTACCATACTTAGTCGAGTTCCTTGTTAACACCTTCTATTACCCCCAGAATAAATAAAAGCTTTGCTCATCGAGGAAAAGGTAATCAATTTACAACCACCATCGGTTACTGTGGGGAGCTGGACAAGTCAAGCAGTCTTTAAACCAAGAGTAATATCAGTGAAAACTGAATGACTTACTGAAGAGTTATCATGGATAGTATTTAGACAGCATTTAATTCAATCATGCCCTTGCTACGGGTGTTGACGGAGTTCATAATTTGTAACGTGCTGCCAAAACAAGGACACATTTTGGAGATTGTTCAAATCCACATCACTTACGATGTTCCCCATGTTAAAACTAATGATTACATGCTTTGAAAGATGCAACTTTGACACAAGGAATATACTTTCTTCAAAATGTCTTACCGATAAACAAATTTTCAATGACAACTTGTTGAAAGCAGGCAAAATATATTACTTCATACTGGAAATCCCTTTTCGCTTGCCGAGAGACCTCTGGCGAGACACTCCTTCCTCTTCTACGCCACAGCAAGGACAAGAGAGAACGAAACGCGAAAACGTTTCCATATTTGAACAAGGTCCGAGACAAAATAGAAGGTAAGAACAGCCAGAAAATATGACGTATTTGATTACTGAAAAAATGATGTACCAGGGTTCTTGCAACTCTTCCAGGCCAGACCTCGATCTGTTTGCCATGCCACCAACCATGACGAAGAGGTAAGAATCGAAATGGGTAGATTATTATCCCTTGACTAACTCGGCCACAATCGATTTTCAAATCAAAGACAGACCGAAGATTATATCATTCACTTGTACATGAGAGTCGAAGTTCTCACAACGGACAACACCAATTCAATAATGTCATTCATTCGTTTGTCAGTGAAGTGGATTTGTGCTTGATTTGTACTTGAATAACAAATTGGTCTGCAGCAGCATATATATTTATACTTTCCGAACGTACCTAAATAATCACTTTATGTGCGGAAAAATAAACCAAGGACTCACATGAGGATGTTTCGTTGATATGGAAAAACGGCAAGCTGGACAATTTTAAGAACACAGAGCTGATTGCAAATGGGGAGGATGATCCTCACAATATAGGATATAAAGACCTTCGAAATGTAATCAAACATGGGTGCAGTTTAGAACTGATAGATCGTTTTAATTTTAATTTGTTGTTCAAAACAAGTATTTGTTGAACGGAATGGATGTCGAACGAAGATTGAATTGAAGCAGTAACATTTTCCATTTGATGGCTAATGCTAACTAGTAAAGAATCATCATCGAATAAGCTAGATTCTTTGTGTGCCGTCACGAAATTTTACGGAACGTGAGAAATGATATCAGTCACACTTTGATCATTGCGAGAACCAAGTGTTCGAAACGACGAGTGGAAGTGAAAACATTTACCAATTCCTCTTGGTTCAAAATTGAAAATCATCTTTTCCAAGGATATTTACCCAAAAGTTTACTCATCGGCATCGCCAATAATGCAGTCTTCAACAGAGCCATTGATCAAAATCATTTCGAGTTTCTAAACGTCAAGGCATCCAATAAATGTCTTTCGAGATTGCAAACACTAATATTAACCTTCGAACCTAACTTCACCCAGAAAAATTATTTGAGATCTTAATTTTTCCTGTTTCAAGTGAAGCGAAGTTAGGTAATAACACCAATCGCGGCATTTCGTTCGAGGATTATTCAGGAAGTTATGCTTTGTACGGCTTTGTTTCACTCCTAACAAAGGCAGGGACACGAAACATTTCCACCCTATAATATAGTGAGGAACTTCAGTTTGTCACAGCTATGCACAACACGATGAATGTCAACTTGCATGCAGAATTCGACAATACTCTGGAAATCAATAATTTAGGAGACGTGATTATATACTATTATATACTATGGATTACAGATCATCTCTCGGGATACAGAACATGCAAAGGAAAATAAACTAGATAAGAGATAGATAAACAGACAGTCAAGGAACAAGTTTTAGTCTCATGTTCTCCTACAGACATGACATAAATAAAAGACTAATATGCATTGGCATGGGGTGAATTCCTGAAATTTAAGATGAAAAGCGACGAAGAAAATTTTGGATATGTATCTTGATACAGCCTTAAGTCTCATCTGGGAAGAGAACGTGCTTGAAGGATGGTATAACAGATTGTGTGACAATTCAATCCATCCATTGAGTTGTCTGGAGATCAAAGCGCTCTTGAAACAGCAAGGAGACGCGGTGTGGTGAATCGGCTTTCTTGGCAGACATTTTGAAGGAAAACATCAGGTATAAATTGATACTTCTTTATTACCTTGTATTATCTATTGTCCTTTAACTCATTATTACCCGAGAACTCCCTTACCTACTGACGCACAGTTCGTACACTCTTTCTTGGAATCCTCTGGTGTGAGACAAAAAAAAAAAATGAACTTTCGCATCGGAAACGTAAAGGTATTCAAAACTATTTCATCATCACAAACGATAGTCATCGACCAAGAACCCATCTGGTAGTCTTCTACTTTCCCATCGATCACATGGATGAATATATTGATTCCTATGGATCACAACCTTTGGAAGAAGACATCGTTGATTTTATGAGATGAAATGTCATATCGACTCGATTCAATAATGTGATATTACAAGGTGCCTAGACAAGAGTGTGTGTAATTTCCTCTAATGTCACTTAGAGCATTTAATGCCTTTTCCTGATAGTGAGAATGCTATAAACAATGAGAAAGTAGAAAGATGGTTATGTGAACATTATGGTTATCTTTTATCAATAGCTACGAAACGTAGTGTGTATCGATTGCAAAATGACATAGAGAGGTGGAAATCAAATTTGTCTCCATAAACGTTGTCAACTTTGTAATAATGTTCCTGTTTACAATTGCTGCATTGTTAAATTGTATTTTGCTTAAGAGGCTCTTTCTCGGATGATGAAAGATATTGCAGTTTGAATTTGTGTTGTGTTGTGACTTTATAGAAAACTATGAATATGTGTTCTTTCACCTCTCTATCAATCTGGATGATGTTTTCCATCGGCTTACTTTGCAAAATTAGCTGGATGTTTGCATCAACTAAACTAGCGCAAAAGCTGAGTGTTTTACAGTCTGAATTGCTTCCGTTTTTGTTCTGTTAACCTGTGAGTGGAGACTACACAATATTTATCGGATTGTGTGTGCATATGTGGTGATGGTAGCGTGATGGATAGTGTGTTATTGAGATTACTTGTACTTTGTTTCAATCATTCCCAGTTTCGTTTGATAATCTGTTGAGCGTACACAACAAAAAACGTTTTCGAGTGTGTGTATGGGGTGTTGGAAGGTCAATAGGTCTCCCAGGTTCAAATTAGGTGCACCCTATTAAGTCTTTGGATAGCCATTAAAAATTAGGTCATAGATTATATGTTTAGAATGTTGTATCTACAAAATTTAGCATTATAAGTTCCGCACGTTCCCATACATCCTATTCAAGCGGATTATAACAATTACATTATTAATATTTTACATTGTCCTTATCAATAAGTTTGTCCAAATAAAAAACAACAAAAATAAACAGAAACAAAAACCTTTGTCCTCATAAACACATTTGTCACTATAAGCTCATTTTCATGTTATCCTCATTGACATATGTCACATAGGATATATCGTTTGCCCCCCAAGTATTTAATTCTGCCCAAAATTGGTTCTAAGAGGTATACTCATAAAGAAAAAAAAAATATAGATGGATGGGCTTATGAATGGATAGTTTATACCTAATTTGTATGTATGTATGTATGTTCTTTAGGCTACATGTAAGTAACGACATAGCGAGAAAGCAAAACAGTGAATTCTTCTATATTTGCCGCTGATATTTGAATCTATTTTTCAAGGGTTTTCCTGTTTATATTAGCAATTGTGTATGGAGCAAAGACACATGATGCACTACTGGCTACAGGGTCTACATTACACGCTGATTGTGCCCTAGCTATCGTGTCAGGTGTGATTACATTTGGCTCAGGTGGCCTTTTCTTTGCTAGCAATTCTAATTAAACTATGAAGCAATAGAGATGTTGTACATCTTTAACACCTGTTATCTCCATGATCTTTTTGACAAAAATATCATCCTTTAACTACCAATAGATGTCATTTTAGCGGCAAATAAATGGCACGATCGCAGTAATTCCACTGCTTGGTCTTTCTGTACCTGCGCACATTTGGTTCTGAGAATGATGAAGCCTGTGTCCATAATTTGCGCCATTAACACTGTCGTGTGAAAGCGTGTTGCTCTTATTACATGGATGATGCCTTTCCAGGTAAACTTGGTCATGGCATTACATTAAGTTAATAGTATGGTTTAGCTGAATTCTTTTTGGACACAGCTGCAATGATCGAATCCTTCACCGATATCTACAGAAAGACATTTATAAATCAACATTAACACGCTGCATGCAAAGTACAAAACACTTAACTATTTGGGTATAGTGGCTGTCAGAATAAAAAAGGAATTGCTTGCTTGTCCTTTTTAAAGGAGTTTTACTAGTAACAATACTACATAGTTATTTCCAAACCCATGTAGTAAAATTACCCTATTTCCAAGCACAGAATATTTGTGATCTCCAAAACGTGATGTAGTAACAATACCACATAGCCATCCCCCCAAACACATGTAGTAACATTACTCTATTTCCTGGCACTGATTTTGTAATCTCCAAAACCTGATGCAGTAACAATACTACAACTGATGTAGTAACAATACTATATAGCTCTAATGCTATCCCCCAAACCGATGTAGTAACATTACCCTATTTCCAAGTACTGATTTGTGATCTCTGAAACCTGATGTAGTAACAATACTACATAGCTCTCCTGCTATCTCCCAAACCCATGTAGTAACATTGCCCTATTTCAAGGCACTGATTTGTGACCTCCAAAACTTGATGTAGTAACAATACCACATAGCCATCCCCCAAACTTATGTAATAATATTACCCTATTTCCAAACACTGATTTTGTGATGTCCAAAAGCTGATGTAGTAACAATACTACATATCTATCCCCCAAACTTGATGTAATAACATTACCCTATTTCCAAGCAATGATTTTGTTATCTCTGAAACCTGATGTAGAAACAATACTACAACTAATGTAGTAACAATACTACCTAGCTATCCCCCCCCCCCCCCAAACCCATATAGTAACATTACCCTATGTCCAGGCACTGGTTTTGTGATCTCCAAAACCTGATGTAGTAACAATACTACATTGTCTATCACCAAACCCATGTACCAATAGTATCAGTGCTCTTTTTCAAGGTAACTGGTGATTTTATAATCTTCAAAACCTGTTGTAATAATACTACCATATTGATCCCTAAAACCATGTAGTAATAATACCCTATTTTCAGATGACAGTGTAAAACTGATTTGTAATCACCAGAACCTAATGTAGTAACAAATACTCCACAGCTATCCTCCAAACACATGTAGTAACATTACCCAATTTCCAGGTGGAATTGTAAAACTGTGCTTTTGTGACCACCAAAACATGATGTAGTAACAATACTTAGCATCCCCCAAACCCATGTAGTAATATTACGCTATTTCCAGGTGACTGTGAAAATATCATTTGCAATCACCAAAATCTGCATTAGTAACAATACTATATTGCTACCTCCCAAACCCATGTAGTAATATTGCTCTATTTCTCAGTGACAGTATAAAACTGCTTTTGTGATCCCCAAACCCTGATGTAGTAACAATAGTAAAACAAATAAATCTATTCTCAGGAAACACTGTTACACTGAGTTTGTGATCTCCAAACCGAGCTGTAGTAAGAATACTACATAATGGTAAACACCAAAATCATGTGGTAATATTTCCCTATTTCCATGTGAAAGTGTACCACTCACTTTGTGGCCTCCAAAATCCTGATGTAGCAACAACACTACATTGGTAATCACAGAACTCATTCTAATAATATTACTCTGTTTTCAAGTTTACAGTGTATCAACAATTATGTGATCTCCAAACCTGATATAGTAATAATACTTCATTGCATCAAATCCATGTAGCAGCATGACCCTATAATTTTCCAACCTAGAGTGGAACACTGATTTGTTCTTCTCACAAATCTGATAGAGTAAGTTTGCTACAAGGATGAAGTTTAATGATATGCATTAATGATTTTTGTTAATATAGTAACGTGACGATATTGTTACTCCTGAAACCCATCTTGTAGTGATATCTCTTGCTGATGATGCTTTACTTCTTTGTTAATATCAAACACTTGCAGTAATATTACCCTGTTTCCAAAGTAATAGTTAAGTATCAATGTTTTGATCTTCAAAACCATTGGTTGTTACTACATGTATTACTACAAGTCCACAATTTACTGGTATGCCATAATATTACTTCTTAATTTAGCATTTCTGCGTTGTTAATCTCAAAATCCTTTTATAATAATGCTGTTTTCATACCAGAAAATTAGAATTTGGTTTTTCAACTTGTATGACACTGAAACAATGAACCCCACCACATCCCTTATACCCAACAAAGAAAAACATGCCAAAATAAATTATTAAAGCTTATTATTAACAATACTTGGTTACGAGGCTATGCTCTTAAAATAAGTAATAGGGAAGAGTGAAGACAACAAGCTTTGTAAAATTCAACAAATAATTTATTTCCCTAGAATGCAAAGTGAAAAATTAAGCAAAAAGAATTTACGGTTTTACGAATCAAATCCAAAAATATTCCAAGAATTAAAATAGGAGTCCTAGTAATAAAAGTCCTGAATAAAACTGAGTTCGAGTCGCGATGAAGTCTGAAATGGAAGGCTATAACATCTGTTGTGGTCAGCGAACTGTCCTTTGTTGAATCACAGAAAATATTAGTTCAGTTTTGAATTCAGTATAACTTCCAATAAATGTCTTCATCCAAGAATTTTGTCAGAGCACTTATGCATTTCAAGGGAAAAGAATCACTCGAATTCAATAATTTGAAGAAAATAAAAATTGAACCCAAACTGGTCACAAGATTATAACAACTTAAGGTGTCAATTGTTTAAGACCAACTGACAAACATCTATCACAACCAACAGTTATACGCTAATTAAGATGCAAAACAGATTCCCGGATGAGGGTCAAAAGCTCATTCTTCTGGAAAAAAAGATAGAAGTTTGTACCAATTGATAAATGCAGCTTCTCACATAGTCCAGGTATGACCATGACTAAGCTTAATGATTCATACTTTAAGAAAGATAAAAAAAAAGTTATTTACTAAAATTGTCGCTGATTTTGAAACGAGATCAGGAACTAGACACAATGTTTCTATGATTAATTGTTTATCAATGAAATAAAAAAACAAATAACAGTCAGGTCAAACAGAACTGAGCTGAAATTTTGGACGATGTCAAATCCAGTAAACAAAGTTACATTACAATAACATGTAATGGAATTAAAAAATTTAAAACTAACAAACAATTAAATTAAATATGCATAACAACTTATCAAAATGAAGTTATGAACAAAGGTTTTGTATGCATCAAGATTATGTCAAGGAATAAATGTACATCACTTTCAACCACCTTCTCTCTGGTCGATCTTCAGGACATTTTGGCAAATTTCATTCATGATAAAGTTCAAGTAATTAGAGATAAGCTTGACAACACAATTTCAATTGACTCATTATCACCATACAGTTGTGACACAGAATATACGCAGCAACCTTTAACAGCATTTGAATCTGTCTCTATGGAGTTGGTATAATGATTAGTATCTATAATGTACCAAGCACTTCAAGTATCGCGCTAAACCACTTCTGTTAGATACATCAATCAGTTTTGTGAATTTATTTTTTTTAAAATTATTTTTTTGTTTTTAAACATAAATATTATAATCATTAGTATATATAATATTCGAAGCATCTCATGTACTGGGCTAAACCACCTCAATTAGATGCACGGATAATTTCTCTGGATGTTATATATATATATATATATATATATATATATA
>JAECUM010034525.1:0-44302 GCA_016617855.1 Megalonaias nervosa
GGTTTTGCGTGGCACGCGAAGGGCAGCCAAAAATCTCAATTTTAACAGTGTTGCTCTCTTACTGGTGACACGCGCTCGTTCACTTTTGCAATTAATCTGGAAAAAATGGCACGCAATGTAAATTAGGTTGCCACCCCTGATTTAGTCTGACATTGTTAAAATATGTAAAACCGAAAACCTTGTATTAAATTCAAACTCGGAATTTGATTCTTGTAACCACACACACACACACACACACACACACACACACATGTTACGGTATATTGTATGCATCAGCGATGTTAATAACCTTTAGTTTCTTTTGAGATTCTTGCTTCTCATCCAGTATGGACAGGGACATGAAGATCTCAATGGCTTCGCGGTCACATGTCAGATGAATACGTGACAGCTCGTCCGGGAAGTTTGTTGGCAACTGCATAGACTCCTGCATCCTCGTTTTGTAGTGGTCCAGTGCAGACTGTACAGAAACATGAATTTCAAATGCGGTCATACACTTGTTCATCCAAAAATCAACTAGACCAATGGAAATTTCCACTTCCACCATGCCCTTTAATGGCAATAGCATGGAGGTTCCAAAGGCAACGTTTGAAAGGCATAGAGTAGATCGTCATCTGGGTTTATATCACAAAACAACCCGAGAATTCATGTGCGATCGGCAACCAGGGATGAGTAAACAAGGTATGTGTTTTCCTTATGATTTTGCTTTTAGTTATTTCTTCTGTCATAATTTTGGTGATACTAATCAATTTTACATAGATTGTAGATCTTCATGCAAATATTGTAAGGAAAAATAATTAAAGGAAAAGTTAAAATTTCTCGTCCTGTTTTTGCAAATAAAACATTATTGTTTTTATTATCTAAATTGTATGCGCAAAATCTGACACTACAATTCAAAAATACAATCTCGTTCTCTCTCTAGCCACTGCATCACATTGCTTGTGAATAATTAGTATACAAAGGGTTTAAACCTTTCATCGAAATGTTAACATGTCATCGTCTTGTGAGCAGGAACAATGTGGAAATTATTTCCAGAGTTCCTTTTTTTACAGTGCGCCATCGTAAAAATATATTATTACTTGAAACGTTTGATAGATGATGTAAATCCTTTATATAAAGTGATTCACTGCCTGCAGTTTAGCATATATGCAGGGGAAAGACCGTGTTTCTAAATTATAGCTTTCGGTTTTGTGCAGTAATATCCAATTTTAAAAAGTTTGAAATGCAAAACCGATGAAACAATAACGTGAAAATCACTTCAATTTCTGCCTCAGAATATTCCCCAGAAAAATCTACATTCGTTGCATACATTATTGCATCGACCAAACTGTGACAGAAAAATCTACATTTGTTATATACATTATTGCATCGACCAAACTGTGACAGAAAAATCTACATTCGTTGCATACATTATTGCATCGACCAAACTGTGACAGAAAAATCTACATTCGTTGCATACATTATTGCATCGACCAAACTGTGACAGAAAAAAATAATAGCAACCTCCCACCCTCAACATACAAACCTTCCATTGTTGCCGTCTTGTCCCCCTCCCCCTCCCCCCCCCAGGTCTACAAAGATCGCGGGTTGCTCTTGTTGACCTAAGGTAATCATTAATCTTAAACTCATTTATTCATGAAATTAAATATTTCATTTGGACTGTATTTCTGTGTCGTTTAAGTCATTCTTCTAAAAGTTTTAGGAAAGCGTATTATCTTTTTTAGAGATCAGAGTCAAAATTGATGTGGTAAGATGCATTGTAGCTTTAAAAGATGTGAATAATATATCGTTAAAAATATCCGAGTCTCTAACACCATGGAGTATGACATTTTACTGTAATGTAAACAATGGAGAAAAGATGCATTTCGTCACTTGATTCGGGAACGATGACACAACATAATCTCTTGGATCTCAACAACTACGTTCGTATGACGTTGGGATTGAAAACTTCAGAATAATAGAGAAGTGGAATTTTTTTTTTTTTTTTAGAGAGAGAGAGAGAGAGAGAGAGAGAGAGAGAGAGAGAGAGAGAATCAGCTTGCAGGTAGAAAATGAGAGACATTGGAGTTCTGGTCATTATAGTATTTGCCGGAGTTCTCTCCCTTCGCAAGAAACAGTAGCTCTATGCGAGAAAAGTCACGAGGTGTTTCGCTTTGGCGTAAGAAAGTGATTCCAACATTATTGATTGCTTTACATGTTCAGTTCATCATAGCCTTGCATCATCATGTCATACATGACGACGTGATTTAAAATAAGACCCACCCACCCCCAATAACAACAACGTAACCTCTCATATCAGCACTTTGTTTGACGCTGTCAGTAGCATAATGGAAAATTCGATGATTTTGAATCTTCAATTCAATGAGTGATAAACGGTATAGAATATATTCACTGTTTCCTACAAAGCTGCACGACACTAGGTTTTCTTTCGTCTGCACTTCTTATTTTCAGGGAAAAACAACACTGACAAAAAGGAAATGTGTTCATGTTAATGATAAGCAAACATACAAGTTTCTTGATGAATGTGTAAATTTCAACAGTTATACATCAGGTATGTCATTTTCAAACATATTTTCATGGCAAAACTTTTAGCGTAATATTTAGAGAGGGGGTTTAGACTGCCATGAAACTTGAATTACATTATGGTCATCACCTGAAATCGTGCATCACTTTGCTGTCGAAACTTTTGTCTTTATAGCAGTGTTGGACACAATATCGTCAGCGCAAAATGCCATGAAACTTGTGAAATGATATGGTCATCGCCTGAATATGTGCATACAGATAAATCCCTTTGCCACTGTAATTTTTTGTTCGAGTTATCACACTTGCCATGTAGCTTAACGCAGTGTATGACACAATCGTGTAATCCTAACTAGTCACACAGTTTTAATGAGTTGCTATGAAACTTTTTAAATGTTAAGGCCATCATATGAAGATGCGCCATTCGACAAATCACTTTGCTCCTGCAATCTATGTTAGAGTTATTGCCCTTTTAGTCCTGTCACCTATATCAGTGTATGACACAATCTCGCAAAAGCAACTAGTCCCATGTTTGTTTATTTGTTTGTTTTTTGTTGTGGGTTTTTTGGGGGGGCTTTTTTAATCAATTTGCATGAAACTTAATAAATGTTAAATCTCAAGATACGCATACTAACAAATGATTTTGATCTCGCAGCCTTTAAGAGTTGTTGCCCATTCTGTCTTCGAACTTAATAAACTTTATGACACAATCTTGTTAGCGCAGCTAATCCCATAGTTTTGAATGGATCGCCATGAAACAAAATAATTTGGTCATCACCTGAAGATGCACATATCGATATGCTTTACTACAATAGTTTTTGTTAGAGTTAATGGCTCCTTGCTTTATAGAAGCGTATGAAACAATCTAGTTAGCGCAACTCGACGTTTTTGACGGATTGCCGAAAAGTTGGTAAATGTTACGGTCATCATCTAAAGATGCTCTTATTCACAAACCATTTTTGCTACCACATTTTTTGTTGAAGTTATTACCTTTTTAGCTTGTAGATTAATACAATATATAACACAGTCTCTTAAGCGGAACGTTCACGGGGTTTGGGGTGGAATGCTGGAGATATGCGTGTATATATTTTGAGCAAATTGGTCATAATTCCTCTAGTCTATTATTCAGATCTTGATAAATTCAATTTCAGTCATAAATATAACAATCAAATATGTTACATAGTTTATTGGGAGTATACTATTAATTTTCTCTTTAATAGTAAGCAAAGGAAAAAAGAAAGATATGATACAATTAAAGAAGGGATCTCAAACCTGCACTGCTTTGGCGTTTTCAATTTTCGCCATTGCGTCAATGGCTCTTTCCACACAAGGAATGTCTCCACTCTGTATGGTGTCCACATAGGTTTCAACCAGTCGACAAAACACTACAGCAATAACAAAGAATTTGTAATAAAATACAATATGTACATTGTCGTCATATGAATCTTAAGTTTCTTTAGACATATATTTTAAAAATAAATGAGAAAATTAATTTGCTAATTCTTATTATCAGTTCCATTTTCTTGCTTTCGTTTCCTTGTTTTACCCGCCAGCTGGTCATGTATCAATATTTATATTTATTTATACAAAATCTTCAGTTTCTATTTTATATAAAAATCAAAATGTGTCTTTCTTTACATCATTATCTATCTAGCAACAAAGATGTCAAATACAATTTCTGAATATTATAATTTGTTTGATTCCTGTGATGAAAATAGTGTTTACTTTTGCTCAAACTCTAATCAGTTCAGCTAAGTGTGAATACCACAAAAGTTGATCTAACACAAATGCATAATTCTTAATAATTAAGAAATTTCATAATGTTTCATACACTAACTGAACTTTACTCAACTTGTTCATCAATATCTAAACTGCCAGAGTTCCTCCGGCACATGTGACGATAAGCAACCATGTAGTACAGTGTCAAAGACAAAAATAAACTTGACCAAAAATGTTAATTTATCAAAATACCTTCTTCCCCTTTATGCCGAATATTTATTACATTTCATATACACTGGATGTACAAAAAAATCATAAGATGTACAGTTTACTATATGAGCATTTACTTTAAACCAGTTTGTGCTGTTCCTTTCTTGAAATAATCCTTTAAACAAATACAGTAATGCAAGTGAAACGTGCGCTCATATCTGCAGACCATGGCACTAACAACGGGCGCCCGCAGAATTAACCGAACAAAACATGTTTAGAAGTGAAATCCGAGGGGAGTGGGGGCAAGTGAGTACCCTTACACCTATGTGAGGGCGCCCATGGAACTAAGCCATATGTTTGCGATGTAGAGAGAAATGGACATAACCTAGGCAGAGAGTTACAAAAAAAACCAAGAAAAATAGAGACAACAAAGAAAGAAAGTTTTAAAATGAATAAAATAAAAGTCTCAATCTTTGGTTAGCTGCGTATGCCAAAATGTAAATTAATATGAGATTTTTGTAAGATTGTTACAAGTAATGGATTTTAATCAAACTTGTAAGAAGAAAACCTTATTAATCATAAGAATGAAGTGGACTACACTTGCGTTTTTCATATGTAAACTATCCTTGTAACACATTAAAATTTTTTTTTAGATCAGTTGGGGCTCCTTTGGGTTAGAGTTTACAGTTAACATACTGCTGCCATTCAAATGACTTCCCGTGACAGACTTTGGCCTTGAATTGGTGCAGATGTAGTCATAGAAGAGTTGAGCCTGCTGCACAAAATCCACCTCAAGTTGCGAGTCCGGCACCGCCTCAAGGCTACACAACAGCTCCGTCTTCTCTACAGGTCGGCTGAACACAAAGCAGCGCTTTTCTTTGAAGAAATTACTAATACATTCACGAGGGAGGTTGTAGTCATTCACTCGCTTTCCAGTGCCTATTCAGAATGGAGACAATGAATAAAATAATTCTGGATCAGTATCCATAATAATGGTCAACTCCCTTTACAACATGTTATTTTTCCCTCTCAAATTTTAAAACATCAACGTAACATTGGTTATGGACAACCATCACAATGTTAATTATGAAAGGGTGCCTTGTTCTAATTGTCTCCTCAATGACAGTTCCGTTTCCTCCAAGATTTTGGCGATGGTCACACATCTTAAGTGAAAACACTGAGATCATCAGATACTTGAACCATTTTAAGTTTAATATGACGTTGAGTAATTTATTTAATCTTTAAATGTGCAGTTTTGGGAGCTCTTTGATTTTTCTCACAAAAACAAAAAAAGTCAATAATGGAGAATTAAAACCTGGTAATGCATGTTATAGAAGTTACCATGGGTTATTCCAATGGCTCATGCAGCAATATGCCAAATTTTGTCTATTTTGAACTTTACATGACTAATTAACCAGAGAGTTGTCGGTCCTTCGCAGCTCGCAGTAAAATGTCTTTTTTTAAATCGGGTCTCGGATGTTTAATTCAACCGACGAAGAAAATCGTTAAACAGCTGTCACGGTCCGGTACTTGATTTACATATAAATATATTATTTTCATATGTTTTCACATACCTCGCTTGAGTTTCAAAGCGTCCATTAGATATTCGTCCGATGTGATTTCTTTCCCGTCTGCTTCTAGTTGAAGCGTAAAATCCCTTAGAACCCAAACAAAGCTAGGAAAGAACTTGACGAATTCTGTACCATCTTCAAACTCTGGCCCAGTCCGGACTTTGATAAGATCCGTCAGCTCTGTCACGTAACTACAAGCTAAGGAATACCAGAAACTTTGAAGAGTCTTGTTGTATACACGTCTATCATATTTTCTACGCCGTGTACATTGTGATGTTATAATATTGATGATGTAAAGAATCTTCTCTACGGAAGAGATCCAAACATATCCGCGTGATGTAAACGTGTGTGTCCGTGCGTTTTGTATTTGTAACGTAGCTTTAGCAATTTTCCAGTAATATCAGTACAATGCCTGCAGTGTGGCAGTTTACAATGATGTCTTGCACTGGGGCATCATGCCGCAGACAAGTAGCATGATATCCCACCCACTCACATTATCCTGACACCAGGCCGACCAGTCCTAACACTAACCTCTTAATGCTGAGCGCCTAGTGAGGCAGCTGTTAGTACCATTTTTATAAGTCTTTGGTATGACTCGGCCATGGTACGAACCAGCAACCTCCCGCATCCGAGGAGGACGCTCTAACCGTTAGGCCACCGGTGCGGTCCCGTGATGTAAACAAACCACAAGAAGATGTAGTTTTTGACAGGTTTTTGTCCCCCAGACTAATATCTGTTAATTCTTTATGCAGATACATAATAGGACAATCGGAACGTTCTGGGACTCTTCCATCACATACTAGAAAAAACAATGAATGTAAATAGTGACCACCTTGAACTGCAGTTAAGCCCGTGGTTATCACGTCATAATTTCACTGACGTCACAAATACTTTATGGCATGTCATCGTTAATAGCAACGTAAGCAAGAGTCTGAGGCAAATGAAACCAATTATATCTTCAATTTGTTCGTTAAAATATCGTAGGGTTCACATTCAAAATTAAAAAGTTCAGGTATTTCATTTACGGTTGAAATGCTGAGGACTATCATTTTCAACACCAATCATTTCACAATGATCTATTCTTCGTACATTTAGTCAGACGTTTGTACGCAAAATCGTACCAGTTCGGGAGTATCAATACGAAAACTTCTGAACCTCAGTGAATTGTTATTCGACTCTCGTCGGAAATAGAGATGTTCTGAATGAAGCTGTGCAGGTTGAGAAAACGTAGCCTGGCAAACTACTCCCCAATGACGTAGGTAACAATGCCACTGTCTGCACAGACCGTTTGACTGTGGTCATGATCAGAACATTGCTAGTCCATTTCCGTCAGGTCGTGAAATAACCTCAGAAGTAGCTGTAGGAAAATACATCAATTATGTGTTTGGTGAATCGCCTCAGGCGGAGTGCACCATATATATTACGACAGCAAAGGCCGAATATCTTCCGATTTTGACTTTGTCTCCTTTCGATGCCATATTGTTACAAGGTGAATAAATGTTGTTCAGAATATAGTTCTCATTCGCGACGAATTACATCCAAGGTTTCTTACTCGACTTGACGGAAGAGGCCGAGCAATGTTCCGATTGTCGTGGTCAGTCGCTTCATTAGTTGTCATTTCAGTCCTTTCTGCGTTGAATTCTGGCAAAAAAGTTAACGTTAGAAATTGGAGTTACAAGCAGAGGTCTTAACAAATTTATATTTTCAGCTGCGTTTTGACAATTCCTTCATCGCTCAGCAATGGAAAGCCAAATTAAGGACTGATATCTGCAAATTCTCTTTGCAAATACAGTCTAGGGCGTATTTGGAGTTTGTGACCAAAAATATGGTTCAACTTTGATCATTACGCAGATGATTATGTGTCGTTGCTTCCACTGGCTGCTATTCCGACTGATGCTACGCAATGCCAGAAGAGAGCCATTCGCAACTTCGAGGTCAGCCCAATGGATCATAAATGGAATGCATATCGATAGATCCCATTCGGACCACTTTGGCTATTTACGAAACAAGGATTGACCGAGAAACTACAAGTGATGGAACTATATTTTCATTCGTAACATTTCGGTTAATCCTACAGTTAATTCAATCGCAGATATAGCCAGGTAGTCAGAATAGATTCATATTCTCTTTTTGAATATATGTTTTTGGCGAACAAATTACATGATTTTTCTGTAAATTACTGTGCCGACATACATCCGAGGCATCAGAGACTGCTTCCTGCAGCTCAAATTGCGCATAATAATATGTCAGACAAAGCGTAGGAGAAACGAGAGCAGCATCATTATGTGTGTGTGCTGATATTGTGCATGTGCTGAATAGGCACTTCGTGATACAGTGGTGGAATACACTCCGAGAACAACAAGAACATCGCGTAACGTCGCGTTTTACAACGGGACAGGTGTTCGTTCTTCTCTTGTGCAAATAAAACGCTTTTTCATTTCATAAAAATTAATTTCTTCAAGGAATAACAAAAATATATTAAGTTATGAATTTATACGACGAGAAATTAATATTTTCTGCCTCCTTTGGTTTTAACGTTCTGAATTTCTGCACTGAGGTACTCATACGGATTAAATCATAAGAGAAACCGGAAAAGAGGGTCGTTCCCATTCAAACTCCGACTGCTATTACAGGTTCAATGAAGAAACATACATTTAAGTTCAAAATGCACATAACCGATTTTTGACAAGACTGAAAGAGAATGTCATAATGAAGGATACTGCAGCCTTTCCAGCGCATCTTGCTGGAGGGTGGAAAGACAGTTGTATACCAGAGTACTGCTGAGGAGGACTGAGAGGGCAAAGATCCAGTTATCGTTGTTCTCGTCACCCTGAAAAATATATAACCGAATCAGTTTAAGTCATCTGTGGTCTATTCAAGTACAACGGGCCATCATTTCACGATAAAAGTTAGGTCCACGTTATTGTTCATAATAAAACGGTGCTTGTAATAATACATTTTCTACTTTAATGTGTATCTGAGATGGGCCATATGCCAATTTCTCACCATATCACTTATGTATAAGGAAGAAATAAGCTTGCGACGGGCTGATGAATTTAAAACATAAAGTAGACGATTCTTTCTAAAATGATAACGAATTATACAGTGAATATTAATGAGATTTATATCTATTCTTCAGAGCAATATAAGATCACATGTTCCTTTTACATGTTACAGGGGAGATAATACGCTGCGGAACACGTCCTCGAGCGCGAGACCTCCCTAACACCTTCATTTAAACTATCGTAGTCGATGCCCACCCTAGTCGACACTTACCTCTTGCTTGTTAGATGTTTTGTCTCCCTTTATCAACCATGTAGATATCCCGCCCTCCTCCCACGAAATAAAACTTACTCTTTTGTACCCGTTTGTTCAAACGTAGTGACACGGTGAAAGTCAACTGCTTCAATGAAGACAAATCTGTGGCAGGACTGAGGTTCGAACCCAGGTCCTCCCTAAATGTTAAGGGAGGTTTTCTAAAGCCAAAGGCCATCGCCAATTCCTGCCATGCGTACAGAAATGTGCATTCTAGATATTGGAAACCTAAAGTGTCGGTTTAAACTCTTACATCTGCGTTTTTAAAATTGTAACTGAGATATTAAAGATCTGTTGTTAAACATATTTTTCTTAAACATATTAATTATTATATATTGCAAAGGGTGTTTTCATAAATTATCTTTACTTTTTTTACGTCACCAAGTCCTTCTGTATCCAGAAGCAGCAGGCACTGATCTTGGTTTATCGGATGATGCCGACACCAAGCCCAGATTCCCTTTGTTTTTGACTCTATGGTTGAACCAAGTGCAAATCCTGGCAAAAATGTGAGAAAAATTATTTTTAGGAAGCTTATATGCTTAGACAGAATTGTTTACCAAAGTAAAATAAAAAAAACAAAAAAACAAAATTGAGCCGAGGAATTTAATCTGTAAAGATCCACTTGCAGATGAAATTATAAAGTGTTTTATACAGAAATATGTGTCATACTTCTATTCGCAGATTATGAAATCACGAATGATACCAAAAGAAGATTTAAAATTAAAAAAAGATAAATTTTCATTTGCATCAATTACAACAATAAAATAATAGAGGACACCAGCTAAGGAAAGCTATTTCAATATTTGAATTCTAACATTAGGCTATTGTCATTCGTACCTTTCGTTACCCATCGGACATAACACTGTAAGAAAATTACTTTGCTATAAAAATGTGAGGTTTCTACTAAATTAAATGATGGTTGCATGATCTATGCTTTATAATAAAATGATGAAGTAGGAGTAACATTACGTAATTAATTATCTCACATTAACACTATCATGACCAATCGGAACACTCTCGGGCCTTTACGCACCTCGGAAATGCAGCAGTAACCGCCATTCCATAGACGTGTGTGTGTGTGTGTGTGTGTGTGTGTGTGTGTGTGTGTTTTAAAACGTAGCTTTAACAATTCTCCAGTCATATCGCTACGATGTCTTCTGTGTGGTAGTTTATAGTGATATCTAGCACTGGGGAATCATGCCACAGACATGTAGCATCATGTCCCACCCAGTCATATTATCTGACAACAGGCCGACCAGTCCTAACACGAACCTGCGACCTCTAACCACTTGGGTCAACTGAGCGGTTCCATAAACATGTATCTTGTTTATACTAAATGGTGTGATGTACACGTCAAATACCATCATAGTGTGGATTATGGAGATGCGATTAAGTTGATTTATTATTGTCCGAAACATCCCCATTTTTTTTCAAGCAGGAACTTACTGGTGAATTTACATTTTCTGAGCCTGTTCAAATAATTCCATTCCGATATCATAATGCAAGGATACCACGGTAGCTCAGTTGGTAGAGTGTCAGATTCTAATTTAAATTGTCGCGTGTTCGATACCCGCCCTGGTCGGTTGCATCGTTGTGTCCTTGGGAATGGCACTTAGCCCCATTTACTCAGTATGACATAGATACTAATGTGTTAAAAGTGTTGTTAAAAACAAAGAACCATTTTGCCTAGTGCACCTTTACGTGTGACCGAATTCTCCTGCTTTTTCCGGTGATTTCGCCATTATACCCTGATAATGCAATTACACTGGCCGTTGAGATCAGGCAATGTCTTGTGAATAGTAATAGGGGATACCCTAGGGACAGTGGGAATTAGCGTTACGGGACCCTACTTTGTACTCTGGGGACAAGATTTATATGGACAAAATATCACCCTGGGACGATATATGGACAATGGGAATTTTGTATAGCGAATTGCACACCCTGGGACGATATACGGATAATGAGAAAATGCATACAGACATCCCTGGGACAATGGGAATATTGTATAGGGACAAGAGGAATGGAGCAGGTGGGGTGATGTCACGGTACTGGACACTTGCAACAATGTAGCAAGTACCGTGACGTCATGCCACCTGTTTCATTTCTATACAAAGTTTTATGCATTTCGCGTTCGTGTCTGTATTTATACGGACAAATGGCACACCCTGGGCTACTATAGCGTCAATGGGAATTTTGCATGGGAACAATAGGAATGGAACAGGTGGCATGACGTCACGATACTGGACACTTGCAACAGGCTGAACACGAACGCGAATCACATTTTTCATTTAGACCTGGTATCTTTTTATAGCTACAACCTGTGGAAAACTCAAGTCTATATTTATAGTCTCAAACTTTCCAGCTTCAATGACGTCACTTTGCTCAACAATAGGGGAATAATGGCAACAGCCGAACACGAGCGCGAATCACATTTTTCATTTAGAACTAGTATCTATTTATAGTTACAACCTGTGGAAAACCCAAGTCTATATTTATAGTCTCAAACTTTCCAGCTTCAATGACGTCACTTTACTCAACACTAGGGGAATAATGGCCACAGCCGAACACGAACGCGAATCATATTTTTCATTTAGATTTTCCATGCGCCAAATTTTATAGCGCATGCGCATGACGTCACAAATATGACGTCGGAAATTCCTTTTGGAAAAACCTAGTATTTATTTTTAGCTACAACTTGTGGTAAATTTCTAAGGAAACCCCACTATCTATTTATAATCTCATCTTGTAGGAAAGTCCTATGAAACTAACCTAGTATCTATTTATAGCTACAACCTGTGGAAAACCCAAGTCTATATTTATAGTCTCAAACTTTCCAGCTTCAATGACGTCACTTTACTCAACACTAGGAGAATACTGGCAAGTGTTGCAAGTGACTGATCTAATACGCGCTACTGTAGGTAGGTGGGTGACATGAATTTGATATGGATAAAGGGAATTTTAAAGGACAAACAAAGACCAATACACACACGCACGCACAAAGAAACGTACGCGCACACATACAAACGCACAAATACAAACACAAAGAAACGTACGTACACGCATAAAAACAAACAAATACACGGAAGGGAAGAAAAAACTCATCATAAACTATCCACACAGAAGGGAAGAGAATAAAAACACCCATATCTACTATCCACACAAACGCTAGGCGAATACATAAACGTACCATATATACTATCCACACAAATGTACGCGAACGCATAAAAACACACCACATATACTATCCACACAAACGCTACGCGAATGCATATAACACCCTAATATCTAATATCCACACAGACGGGAAGAGAAGAAAAAACACACTCTACTATTCTCACAAACGTACGCGAATGCATTTAACACACACTATACTATCCACACAAACGGGAAGGAAAGTGAAAAAATACACCACATCTACTATCCACACAAACGCACGCGAATGCATAAAACACACCATACATACTATCCACACAAACGGACGCGAATGCATATAACACACACTATACTATCCACACAAACGTACGCGAATGCATACAAACACTATGCTATCCACACAGAAGAGAAGAGAAAACAAAACATACCATATTTACTATCCACACAAACGGGAAGAGAATAAAACACACCACATATACTGTCCACACAAACGAACGCGAATGCATATAACACACACTATACTATCCACACAACGGGAAGAGAAGAAAAAATACACCATATCTACTATCCACACAAACGTACGCGAACGCACACAAACACACACACTATACTATCCACACAACGGGAAGAGAAGAAATACATACCATACCTACTATCCACACAAACGGACACGAACGCATAAAATACACCAAATATACTATCCACACAAACGCTACGCGAACGCATAAAAGACACACTATACTATCCACACAGACGGGAAGAGAAGAAAAAATACACCATACCTACTATCGACACAAACGTATGCGAACGCACACAAACACAAACACTATACTATCCACACAGAAGAGAAGAAAAAACACACCATATCTACTATCCACACAAACGCTTGCGAACGCATAAAACACACCATACATACTATCCACACAAACGGACGCGAATGCATATAACACACACTATACTATCCACACAAACGCACGCGAACGCACACAAACACACATTCTACTATCCACACATTCATACCGTCTCCTCTCTCTCTCTCTCTCTACCTCACACACACACACACAAACACACACACACACACACACACACACACACACACACACACACACACACACACACACACACACACACACACACACACACACACACACAGAGGAGCTGAAGAAAGTAAGAGGCAACATCATACCGTCTCCTCTCTCTCTCACACACACACACACACACAGACACACACACACACATACACACAGACATAGGGAGAGAGAGGAGACGGTATGATGTTGCCTCTTACTTTCTTCTAGTTTCTCACCGGAACCGTTTCATCTTGATTGCAAAAATTTCGTTTGGCTAGGTTTCTCACGCATCAGGTCACTATATAAGATTAGTGTCTTAGAGTTTTTAGCGTATTCATTTAGTTCTCAGTCAAGAGGATGGACGAGTCAACACAGATCGACCTGCTGGTCAAAGATTTGCTACGAGTCATACGAAAGCATAATTCACAGGCGAAAATGTCAACAAAACTTCCCCTTCTGGTCTATGATTTGATGAGAGTCATAGAAAAGTCTATAAGTCCTGATGAAGTTTGTAATATCTGTAAGGTACATGGGCATTTGTTTCCAACATGTCCGCTTCGTCCAATAAAGAGAGACAAAAGTGAAGATACCTGTTATCGTTGCCAGAAGAATAGACAATGGGCATCAGAGTGTCCTAAGAAAAAAGAAAAGAAACAAGAGGAGAAAGTGGAGACGGGATCAGAAGAAGAAAGTGATGATAAGGAAGAACTTGTGCTAGTGAAGAGATGGAAATGGAAAAATGGACAATTTGAGCCAATGTGTTGGCCTATAGCCTCAAACGGGAAATGATGTGATGTGAAATTTCATTGTAAATTCTAAAATTAGAATATACCAGAAAGAAAGCGTAAAGTGTCTCTTGGTCTTGATTTTTATAATAAGAATGGTGTATATTGTTTTTGTATTGTCACTGCACGAATATATGCTCTTTCACCTCTCTCTATCACTCTGGATCATATTTTAGTTGGAACTGAAATGGAAGGGATGTTTTCCTTCACGTACGCACTTCAGGCATGCAAGTGAGATAAAATTTGACAGTCTGTTCATCCATCATTGTTATGTCTTGATTTTTTCTAAACACTTTAGATAACTTTTCACACACGCATACACTGACGCCATAGAACGATAGTGTGTTTGTTTCTTTCCCTTAACAAAAAGCTTATCCTTAACAAAAAAAGTGTGTTTGTGTGTTTGTCTGCCCTCGTGCGTTTTGTGTTTGTGTGTATGTGGGTGTGTGTGCGTGTGTGTGTGTGTTTCAGCTTAACAAAAAAGACCTTGTCCCTACACAATGTGGATAGTATATAGTGTGGTTTTTTTTCTTCCCTTCTGTGTTGATAGTAGATACTGGGGTTATTTTCTTCCCCTTCTGTGTTGATAGTAGATATGGGGGTGTTATTTTCCCTTCCTTTCTGTGTGGATAGTAGATATGGTGTGTTTTTTCTTCTCTTCCCTTCTGTGTGGATAGTAGAATGTGTGTTTGTGTGCGTTCGCGTACGTTTGTGTGGATAGTATAGTGTGTGTTATATGCATTCGCGTCCGTTTGTGTGGATAGTATATGTGGTGTATTTTATTAATTCTTTCCCGTTTGTGTGGATAGTATAGTGTGTTATATGCGATCGCGTTCGTTTTGTGGATAGTAGATATGAGTGTGTTTTTCTTCTCTTCCCTTCTGTGTGGATAGTAGAATGTGTGTTTGTGAACGTTCGCGTACGTTTGTGTGGATAGTATATATGGGTGTTTTTCTTCTCTTCCCTTCCGTGTGAATAGTATAGTGTGTGTTATATGCGTTCGCGTTCGTTTGTGTGGATAGTAGATATGGTGTGTTTTATGCGTTCCCGTACTTTTGTGGGATAGTAAGCATGGTAAGTTTTATGCGTTCGCGTGCCTTTGTGTGGATAGTAGATATGGTGTGTTTTTTCTTCTCTTCTCTTCTGTGTGGATAGTATAGTGTTTGTGTTCGTTCGCGTACGTTTGTGTGGATAGTATAGTGTGTGTTATATGCATTCGCGTCCGTTTGTGTGGATAGTATGTATGGTGTGTTTTATGCATTCGCGTCCGTTTGTGTGGATAGTAGATATGGGTGTTATTTTCTTCTTTTCCCTTCTGTGTGGATAGTATAGTGTGTGTTCGTGTGCGTTCGCATACGTTTGTGTCGATAGTAGGTATGGTGTATTTTTTCTTCTCCTCCCGTTGTGTGGATAGTATAGTGTGTGTTTTATGCGTTTGCGTTCGTTTGTGTGGATAGTATATTTGGTATATTTTATGCGTTCGTGTCCGTTTGTGTGGATAGTAGGTATGGTATGTTTTTCTTCTCTTCCCGTTGTGTGGATAGTATAGTGTGTGTGTTTGTGTGCGTTCGCGTACGATTGTGTGGATAGTAGATATGGTGTATTTTTTCTTCTCTTCCCGTTGTGTGGATAGTATAGTGTGTGTCATATGCATTCGCGTTCGTTTGTGTCGACAGTATATATGGTGTGTTTTATTCTCTTCCCGTTTGTGTGGATAGTAAATATGGTATGTTTTGTTTTCTCTTCTCTTCTGTGTGGATAGTATATAGTGTTTGTGTGCATTCGCGTACGTTTGTGCGGATAGTATAGTGTGTGTTATATGCATTCGCGTCCGTTTGTGTGGATAGTATGTATGGTGTGTTTTATGCATTCGCGTGCGTTTGTGTGGATAGTAGATGTGGTGTATTTTTTTACTTTCCTTCCCGTTTGTGTGGATAGTATAGTGTGTGTTAAATGCATTCGCGTACGTTTGTGAGAATAGTAGAGTGTGTGTTTTTTCTTCTTTTCCCGTCTGTGTGGATAGTAGATATTGGGGTGTTATATGCGTTCGCGTAGCGTTTGTGTGGATAGTATATGTGGTGTGTTTTTATGCGTTCGCGTACATTTGTGTGGATAGTATATATGGTATGTTTTACGTGTTCGCCTAGCGTTTGTGTGGATAGTAGATATGGGTGTTTTTTTTCTCTTCCCTTCTGTGTGGATAGTTTATGATGAGTTTTTTCTTCCCTTCCGTGTATTTGTTTGTTTTTATGCGTGTACGTACGTTTCTTTGTGTTTGCATTTGTGCGTTTGTATGTGTGCGCGTACGTTTCTTTGTGCGTGCGTGTGTGTATTGGTCTTTGTTTGTCCCTTTAAAATTCCCTTTATCCATATCAAATTCATGTCACCCACCTACCTACAGTAGCTCGTATTAGATCAGTCACTTGCAACATTGTTGCCATTATTCCCCTAGTGTTGAGTAAAGTGACGTCATTGAAGCTGGAAAGTTTGAGACTATAAATATAGACTTGGGTTTTCCACAGGTTGTAACTATAAATAGATACTAGGTCTAAATGAAAAATGTGATTCGCGCTCGTGTTCGGCTGTTGCCATTATTCCCCTATTGTTGAGCAATGTGACGTCATTGAAGCTGGAAAGTTTGAGACTATAAATATAGACTTGGGTTTTCCACAGGTTGTAGCTATAAAAAGATACCAGGTCTAAATGAAAAATGTGATTCGCGTTCATGTTCAGCCTGTTGCAAGTGTCCAGTATCGTGACGTCATGCCACCTGTTCCATTCCTATTGTTCCCATACAAAATTCCCGTTTACGCTATAGTAGCCCAGGGTGTGCCATTTGTCCATATAAATACAGACACGAACGCGAATGCATAATACTTTGTATAGAAATGAAACAGGTGGCATGACGTCACGGTACTTGCTACATTGTTGCAAGTGTCCAGTACCGTGACATCACCCCACCTGCTCCATTCCTCTTGTCCCTATACAAAATTCCCATTGTCCGTAAACAGGCCCAGGGATGTCTGTAATGCATTTTCCCATTATCCGTATATCGTCCCAGGGTGTGCAATTCGCTATACAAAATTCCTATTTTCCATATATCGTCCCAGGGTGATATTTTGTCCGTATAAATCTTGTCCCCAGAGTACAAAGTAGGGTCCCGTAATGCTAATTCCCATTGTCCCTAGGGTATCCCCTATTACTAATCTTGTGTAATTGTGATGACATGGTGGCTTGATAAATATGGACATTTTCATCAGGCTGATTCAGGCGCACCTGCTACATCAGTTGTGGTGTTAAATTATATCCTTTTAAGTTTTCAGTATTAGTTTGGTTTCAAAGATATCAGAAAATATGCATAGAAAAATCATGAGAAAGTAGTGACATCTTAGTGGTTTCATTTTGGGTACTTCTACAAAGTCATATCAAAGAGCCTTTCGAAGGTAACAGAGGTATGTAAGAGTCTGGTTGAATGAGATTATTTCAGAGATGGACTTTTATGGGAAAAGCCATGAGGTGTTCCGATTGTCTCATGACCTGATCTTGAGTCTTCATATGTTTATATATGTTTCATATTACCGCATCTCTGTTCCATGAGACGGTTCATGAGGAAAGATTTCCCAGTGCGACAGGGACCCACGATGGCTACGACTACCATGGGAAGTCTAACTTGAGATAATACTCTGATCGTATCCTCCCGCACAACCAGTCCATCCTGGGTGTTCTCCACAAGGCACATAGGGACTGGCATCATTAGTCCATTATCCGCTGCTGCCATGATGATAGCCAATCACAGGACTCGTTCCAAATTTAAATTAAATTTGGAATCGGTTTTTCAAGGTTTGTTATGCAGAAAGCTGTTAAAGAAGACAATATAGGATGAACTATTTGCTAATATGAACTATATGCTAACTCCTTATCTACACCACGTGGTGACTTTATTTATACTCGTCACAGTGGGTTACCTACCTTGGATTGGATAAAAGCCACTGTCACAACGCTGGTAATTTGGTACTGATTTAAACGAGGTCCCAAAAATGTGTTTCCTAAATCCTGAAATTGATTTGTGCATCTTACTGAGCTGGTTTATCCCAGTACTTGAAATGCCTAGTACATTATATATACTAATCATTCTAATGTATATAATGTTTTAAAAATATACCTACCTACCCTAATCTTAAAACCAGTGCAATAGGAAACACATTTTTTGGGTGGGTGGGGGCTGATATGGAAGGGATTCTGTGCATGCAATTTCTATTAGTATATTTTGTATATTCTTTTTCTTCATTATTCTATTTCTCTATTTTCTATGCATATAAAATGTACATTCAATATGGTTTCTTTACATCTGCCAATAGTTATTTCTGAATTTGATATGCGTGATATTATAATACTGCCATTTCATATCTTCAAATTTCCATGTGCATATTCTAAATATTACAAATGTTAACATCCTACGTTACATTTCCATGTCTCCTCGTTACATTTGACACTTTATTTGACTACATATTAATCACCATAACGGTAAGAATACATGCTATTGTAGAAGCTACAATGTAACACAGTGAAAGTTACAATTAAGATGTTAGCATATGCAAATTAGAATATTGTAATCAACGCAATCTGCTGTCATATTTGGGCATTACTGTTATGACTCATTATGACAACATATATAGCTGTTATAGTTATACCTATCTGTAAAACAGCAAATGCCTGTTGCCCCCTTCCCTTTCTTTCCCCACTCCACCCTAACCCTCTATTTCAAGCACTTAGTTAAACATATTGATTATTTGTATGTTGTTTATGGAACCGAAACATTCCTCGATTAAACAGTGTTTTGTCCATGTTAACTATTTTGTGAAGTGCTGAATTTACCACATGAAACCTCGTTAACAAATCAATAATGACTGTAGACGTTCATTTTTATAATAAATGTATTACTAATAAAAAACATGTATAAATTCTGTGTGATTATCTTATTCCTGAGTAAGACTGCGATTTATTTTTTTTAAACTTGTTATAGTCGTGAACAAAGAATGAAAACTATATGAACATTGCTAGGTGTTCGTTAGTTTCATAAACCTATCAAACAATTTTGTGTCAGATATTTTTGAAATGCTTTTTTTTTTTTTTTTTTTTTTTTTTTCGGAACAAAAATCTATCATATGATGCTGTTTTGTGAAGTTATTCACGTAATCAGTCCCACGTGAACTGGACGAATTGTTTGGTTTGAAATGGATGATTTAGAGTATGTATGGGTGCATGAAGTTAAAGGCTGTTTTTAAAGGCTAGTACAAGCTTATAGAAATAAAATCGTACGTTTCTGACCAAACAATGCGTCAAAATGTATTTTATCTGTACTAATGTCACGGTGACCATTTATTTCAGCAAGAGCATGTCTTGCAAATATATGTCCTTGATTTCATACACATGCAAGTCGAATGTCCACAATATGTTGTTGTTTTTTGTTCTTGGCTTAACGCTATTTTCAGCACGTGGTAGGATATACAAGGCTTCCAGTATATCTGGTGGAGGAAGAACCCAGGAAGAACCAACGACCTACGGGAAGCTACTGACAAGCTTTCTTACATGCCCACGCGTTCGATCAGAGAGATAATACCATCCTTCTGCTGAAGTATAATTGAGTTCTGTGTTTTACCTTTGTTTACCAGGAAGGACTTACGGTTGGCCAGAAACCCTTATTTTTGGTTCGGCCTTAGCAGCGTTCGAAGAAGTAAACTTTTATGACTTACAACTGAGGTTGGTCATCAAATTCCTTTGTTGTGTGTAGTTGTTGTTGTTGTTATAGGGTTTAACGCCATTTTTCAGCACAAGATAGGCTATACATGGCGGCCAGTATTAATGGTGGAGGAAGAACCCTGGAAAACCCCGGGAAGAACCACCGACCCACGAGAAGCTACTGGCAGGCTTTCTCACGTACCCACGTTAGCCAAGCCTGGACTCGAACTCACGCAGACAGAGGTGAGATGGCAGTGATCCGTAACGATCAGCGCTTTAGACCACTCGGCCACTCGGGGCCCCGTTGTGTGTAGTTGTTCTAGTTTTGGGATGTTCTAGATCTCTGATATTTTTGAAGTACTTACGCTTTCCTGTTTATTACTTTTCTAAAAGTCTATATATAAGGTTTTGTTCTGATTTTTTTAATATAGGTAGGTTCAGAAGTTATGTTTCTATGTCAAAAGTATCTAAACTATAGACAATAGGCTTAGAAATGTCCTTATTCGACATATCCTGCTAAACCTGATACACAGAGAATCTGTGCTGGAATTTCGAGTAGCCTACATTTCCAGCTGAAATCCATTCACCTTATTTCACTGAATTGACCCAATAATCCAGCTCCTCATAATAAAAAAAACAGAAATGAGTTGGATCAGCATAGAAACAAAATCCATGCGCATTCATTCAAACTGTGGCTCTAATTTCAATTTTAAGTAGACCAAAATGACAATTCTTTTTAAAACTGATGTAGAGCGCGTGACTAAGTTAAAAGGTCGCTGGGCGGAGCTATGTGCGCATGAATGTTGTTATTGTGTATTGATGAATCCACGGTTGTGAATTTATTTTGGAATAAAGCATAAATTCAATTACATTGTTTCTTGTAATGTCTTTTATTGTTAAGCCTTAGGTAGTTAAACAAAATGAGCATATAATAAAGAGGTTACTGCATTTGTATGGGAAAATATGAACTGGGTTTTTTGTGCAAAAGACCACACTCCGCAAGGTCGTGCAGTATTTTGCAGAAAAACTCGTTCATATTTTCTCATACATCTGCAATAACCTATAATGACGTAACAACGAAGCGAGCAGCAGAGAGGGTGAACCCTACAACTTTGTAGAGACCTTATTTTTGAAAATTAAGGGTTCCTACGAAGGCTGAAAAAAAAAGAAGTTTTTGCCTTAATAATGAAAACTTCTTTAATTGACCAGATTTTTTCACAATCTGGTCACATACGTATGTCATTCACCCTCTCTGCTGCTATGGTTTTTATCCAAAAATTATATCAAGTCCGTTGCGATATCTTGACCTAGGATCGTGTAAATTTATCGTTACAAAACCAAATGGAACGGCTTGTGCTTTTGAAAAGAAATTTTTAAATTTATTCATGTCCATGTCGCCTGAACACCAAGTATAATAAATATTCTGTAGAGTATGATTATCTACGCCATTAAACACAACTAAAACGTTACAGTTGTCTCTGATTACTTTTGGAATTTGTGTATATCTCTGGGTAACATAAATCACGACTGTATTTTTATGTCTACCTCGTGAAAATATTCTAGCTGGATTGGATTGTTTGTCCAGCATAACATCATCATACACCACTAAATTATTAATGAATCCATGAGGGCCAGTGGCCCTGAGATCATCTACGGATGGCGCTTCATCAATATCAGTAATAAAGTCTATGACATTGTCTTCGTGCAACGATTTTGCGTTTTCATTAAAATCCTTAAGTACTTCATAACATCGCTGATCATCTACAGATGGCGCTACTAAATATAATTTATCCCACTTCAGCCATCGCATTATCAGATTAAGCAATAATTGCGTCTTTCCACTTCCAGATGGGCCTATTATAATCATTCTGATAGAATTTGGTAACGCTGGATGGTGCTTTACTGGCTCTTGTTTTCGTGTCGCAGAAAAATCAATTATATCCATATAATAAATAATATGAGTCTATATTGTGTTCGATGCAGAGCACCTACCGATACTACTGAATTAACGACAGTAAAAACAAAAAATAAAAGACGTGCACTTACAGGCAAGTGTGTGAAATGTGGTACCAAGAAATATAAATTTGTCTCCATGACTAAGTCAGGAACAAAGACAGGTGGGGGTGATATCGCTGCTTCGTTAGGAAAATTACCAGAAACTCCATGGGCTAAATATCCCGGTGAGAAACATTTACCCGGATATAATTATTGTGGCCCAGGAACTCGTCTCGATATCCGACTCGATGATCAAGATCAACCAAGACCCGGAGAGTATCCAGTAAATAAGATTGATCAAGCATGTCACGTTCATGATGTTGCTTATAAAAGTAAGGATTTGCAACACCGACATCTCGTGGATGTGAAATTGATTCACGCGTTAAATTCTATACCTAATAAATCTCTCAGAGAAAAATTAGCTAGTTTTCTAGTAAAAACTGCTATGAAAGGTAAACTGGTGTTAGGGGCTGGTAATTAATTATATAACTATCATAATGGAATCTGTTTATTATTCCCCGAGAGGATTTTGGAGAGGTAAAGCAGCGATTAGTAAACCCGCAGAAGCAGCAAAAGTTTCACGTGATGTCGCTGCATCATGGTTAGCACGACAGGCAATATGGCAAATCTTCCTAAGTCCACCTAAAAGAATTCATTACGCGCATTTTGATGTTAGTGTCCCTAATGAAGTTCATCAAGCAGATATTTTATTTTTACCACAAGATACCATTAAAACACGTGGACGAAAATCACGCACATACAAATACGCGTTAACTGTCGTTGACATTGCGAGTAGATATAAAGAAGCGGATCCATTATCAACGAAAACAGCATCTGAAGTTGCATCTGCGTTTGAACGCATTTATCAACGTGGTGGTCTACGATGGCCAAAACTACTACAGGTTGATCCCGGTAAAGAATTTCTTGGAGTAGTATCAGCGTTGATGAAGAAACGTAACATTAAAATCAGACGAGGACATACTGAAATTCATCGTGATCAGGCAATCGTTGAACGATTTAATAGAACACTTGCCGAGCGGTTATTCGGATATCAATATGCAAGGGAAATATCTACTGACCTCAAGGGTAGATCTCGTGAATGGGTTGCAAGATTACCGAGTGTGATAGCTGCGTTGAATAATGAAATTACTCGTGCAACTTCCATGAAACCTTCTAATGCGATCAAAAAAATATATATACCCAATGGCTACGGACGACATGAATCTTTCTCTCAACCAGTATTAGGTAATGTTACAGTTAGATATTTATATGAACCTGGCGAACTTGAAGGCGGTAAAAAAAGAGCAACCGATCCTATCTGGAGCGTGACTACACGTAAAATTTCTAGCGTGGTTAGATCCACTGGTAGACCTCCAATATACAGACTAGATTCTACAGCCCCTCAACGCGGATTTGTACGTGAACAATTACAAGTAATTCCTGAGGATACGCAATTACCACCAAGCTCAATTTTGTAAACGTCCAGAACCTCGACGTCGATTACACTCAAGACAGGTCAGCATTACATTTTCACGTGTATGACCAATATCACTATTAATTCTGTCTACGGTAAATTGTCTTGGATTCGAACACTGCCATAACATATTACAGTTGCAACTTGCGCAATGATTATTTTGTAGTTGCTTTAGTGTTATAATAAATTCAATATCAATATCAAAATCACGCTTATTTTTTTGTCACATTGTTTATAACCAGCTAATTTTTTCTTTATTACAACATCGTCATTAGTAATTTCCTCAGTTATCACGTAATCTATAATAACCCTATGTAGTTGAGTTATTCTTCTAACACGATATACTGCAAGATAGACTAAGTTTGACCATTCGATACGATCATCTACAATCCAGATATTTGTATCAGAGATAGTTAATCCCTGTGACGAATGAATCGTTATAGCGTATCCTAACACCCACAGTGATTTTTCCATGTTCAATGCGCTCTCAATAACATCACAGGCAACCAAAACAATGTCATTCAGTACAAGATTTTGTACTCGGATATTTTCAGCGTCTCCACCTGGTATTTCAACTTCAATATTCTGTCGTCGAGTATCTGCTGGGCGATAGCACAAAGGTACAGGTAACGTTGGAAACTTTTCTTTATGTAACGTAAATAATTTATCCTGTAGTTCATCACGAACTATTTTTCTACTCGCGACTATTAAATCAGCTGGATTCCATAAAGCCCAAAATTCATTCATAGAAGTCTCTGGAATTACTCCTCGCATTATCTCACATTGTACTCTGTCTGGCTGAAGTCTGATTAATCTTTTAAATTCCTTCAGCGGTTCATCAATAGCTCTATGGTCATTATGTATTTCTTCATAATAATTTACGTTATTCTTCAGCCATTCATGTGGAGACTCCCCAACAAAGGGTGGTGGTTGACCATGATCGCCGCACATAATCACAGCAGTATTCTTTGTCAATAACCATTCAAGAAATGTTTTTAGTGTTTCTAACGACACCGTGCATATCTCGTCCCATATAATATATTTAGGTATATATTTTTCACCCATCCGCGATGGAGTCCACGTGTCTCCGCACCATCTAAAGAAACTGTGATATGTACACGATTTTACTCCTCGTTCTTTTATTTCTCTAGCAAGTTTATGTGTAGGTGTCAAAATAATTATATCTAAACTATTATTTATAAATAAATTAATCGCACGAGTTGTTTTACCTGACCCTCCACACCCATTAAGATAAACAGTCTTATGTATAGCCACAGGATCATACACAGATGGTGCAGATGACTTTAATATTTGATTATTATTTTTGTAATATGTCTCCACAATTTCAACATCTGCAGATTCAGAATAACTAAATATATTTTCTTGTTTTATCCTCCACGTCCCCCATTCACCATTACCGAGTTTTAATAAATCCTTATATTTTTTGTGTACATAAAATGAACCCGTAGCGACTCTGACAGCGTGATGAGGAAATTTATTTATCATCGATAGTAGGTTTATCGAAACATAAGCTAACATCGAAGATCTTAAATGAGTAAATTGTGGTGAGTCGCCATCAAGGTAGCTTACAATGGTACCTAGTTTTGTTCCATCTGATAAATAAGCATTACATCTGTTTATAAACATATTTTTCTCAGTTGTATCAGCGATTATAAAATCTAGTTCAGCGTCATCCATAATCAATCTTGTACACGCTCGTTTATAATCGTATGAACCACCTTGAGTAAATTTACTGATTATCTTTCTACCAAGATCTTTTGCAAATTTCTCATCGTACTCGTTTCTGCATTTATTTATTTTAATAATATGATCTTCATCAATATCAGGGAATTCTTTTCTGGTATCATCAATATTAAATCTATTTGGTTCTGGTAACCAAACTTGTTTCTGTGAATTATACGATATAATCGCTTCAGTTACTCTCAACGATATTAAAAATCCAACATCAAGCATATATCGCAATAGTACTATTGGAACCCAACATCGCTCTGAAAAATGTCTTCCAAACCAAGTATAAGTAATCGGATGGAGATTTTCTGCAAATTCGAATGATTCTACATGAGCAAATCCGGTTAAGTCAAAATCTGGTAAATATCCGTTTATCGCAACCCTGGTCATGTCATGTGTAGGATGTCCGAATCTCTTAAAGTACTTAGAACATACTCCATATCCAAGAAAACTCCCAGGATAACACGCTACCATATCAACTGAGATAACATCACTATGGTTGTATTTGGTGTTCCATAACCCACCATGACCATATTCTATACAGCTTTTCTTGACATCTTCAAGGAATTCCGATCGTGTAGTTTTCCATGAATTTTTCTCCTGAGCGAAATGGGCAGCAACCGATGGTACGGTAAAACAGTTATTCAATAATTGTCCAACTATGACATCATCAGAGGTATATTTCAATGCAAGATGTTCCATTTCTTCATGAAGAAATTCTGTACGATAAATATCACCGTTAGGCCGTACAAACTGATCGTAATGATCATATTCCGAACTCTGAAATAACCAAACGGATACAGGGTCGTTTTTGCTGATATTTTTAATAAAATCAAAGATGTCACCATCATAAAACTTAACTTTTCTATCTCGTGGAAATATCGTTACAGCATTAGTCCATGCATGTGCATTATGATCAACGATTGTTATAGGGTTTCCATTTTTTATATATTTTGGTTCGTATAATATCTCCGGCTAGTGTTTTTACTGTTATTGGAAATCTTAATAACTTTTCTAGTTCAGCAACATCCTTAATAGATGCACCAGCATCTTTAACGGACTCTGCCCATGTGTTTATTTTTTACGTCTTAAATCAGTTAAGCCATTACCACGTATCGCATTTGTAAAATGTTCTGTAACTCGTTCAGCTACGCAGTTTATTCTTGATATTTTCATCGGTTTCAGATCCGCAACATTAGGTTTATTATTCAGCGGAAATATTCCATATACAACTGCAGTTGCTGGATAACTCTGTATATAGTAGGGTTTATCAATGCCAGTAAATATTCCGGGCTTAGATTTATTACTTAAAAGAACAATATTACCCCCGGACTGCACACGGACTGGATCACGCTTATCACGAATAATCCAAATATCTTCTTCTGTATTTACAATAAATTTTATTAAAATAAAATATTTTTGATTATCAAGGTGATTAATAATTACTTTTCCTCGTTTGTCGTTCATCATATTAGTAACATTTCCAGCTCTGAATGTGGACCATGCATGAACTGCACCATCGTCACGAAATTCCTTTTTTGCTTCACGAATGCGTTCGGTTACCGTTAATGCCAGATCCTGCATCGAAATACTAAGTTTATATTCTAATAGTCTGTCAAGGTCAAATCTAGCAGGGGAAGGTTCAATAACGGATAATTCCTCCATATTATAATTAGGGCAAGTATATATTTAATTGAACATTAATCTCTTTGTATATGATTGAAACACAAAACAAATGTGCTTGGCTCAAAATTGGATATACTTCTACTTGTAATAAATCATGCGTGAATGAATACTGTAGTTATCATATGCAATGTGTCAGAAATGGAAGTCTAGGACCAAAACCGTGTATTATGTGTAGTGCTGGAGTGCGAGGAAGAACTCAACTGTGCGCGCAATGCGGTGGTAAAAAATACAGAGAGTTAAAACGATATTATGACAAAAAAAATAACGCTGACTCTCCTATAAAAACCGAAGAAGATTATTTGGCTAGATTTTCAAAAAAAAAATAATGATTTAAACAAATAGTATTATATATAAATGGAACAAAATGAGTTTGTGTCACATCCAATCCTTACTAATTATGAAGCATCTCGAGAAGGTGTGATTAGAAACTGCAGATTGAAAAAACCAGTAGGTAGTGTTACCAATACTGGTTATCTTAGATTTACTGTTAATGGCAAGAAAAATTATTTATCACATAAATTCGTATTTGAATGTCATTTTGGGGTCATTAAAGATGGACTTGTAATTGATCACATTGATGGAAATCCCAAAAATAATCGGCTATCTAATTTACAGGCTATTACACAAAGTCAGAATGCTGCACGGGGAAATACTGGAAAATGTAAAAAGTTTGCAAGAAGATCTATTAAATTCGTAAATACAGAGACTGGGGAAGAAATTAGTTTTGAATCAATTAATTCTGCTGCCAGATATTTTGGTATTTGCATGCCTTCAGTACAACGTGTCGCAAATAAAATATACAAATCTGCCCTTTCGAAAACATACGATCAGCGGATAGTATTTGAATATGTCTAACTCTCTATTCTTACAAAAACAAATAGTTCGACTACGTTAATTTTCCCAAGGATTTTGTTTAGCCATAATTACAGTCACTGACTCTGTCAGGGGTTCACCTTCACCGCTCTCAGCATTGACAGAATCAGATAGCATAATCTTTCTTAATTGCATTACACGATTATCCACAATCTTTTTTCTTTCGTACTCGTGAGATAGTTCGGATTTAATATTTTCGATAGAACGTGCAAGAGGTGCAAATAGCTTTATTTGATTGTCGTTTACTATAGCTAGTGATTCAAGCATGGATTGATAAATCAATTTTATAAATCTGTAGTTTGAAGATAGTGTATATTTATTATCAAATTTTCTTTGTTGCAGTAATTCAAAATCGCATATAATTTTCTGAGGGTCGAGATTATCAGATATTTTTATTCCGTTATGTTTTAGTTTTTTAATAGCAGAAATAATATCATTAATGTTTTCTTGGTTCATTATATATATTTATTTTTATATTTAATATAAAATAAACAAAAATATACAGCGCGGGGTGACATTCGGTCTACCATTCCATAGTTGTATCAGATAAACCTAATGAGGTTCCGAATCTTTGTTTAGACATTTACCCCCAAAGAGACCCCTAAATATCCGTAACCGAAACTTTAGAGGCTCAGAGGGTTGTCTATACGTGTAGGTCTTATTTTAGTGACCAATCAGATTCTGTTTATTGCCTTACAAGAATTCCTAGATATCCGTAACCGAAACTCTAAGAACTCAAAGGCTGATTGGTCTTTGTGACCTGGAATCTCATTAGGTTTATTTTTAGTTTGCGATTGTGTCTTTTGGAATGGCCCCTGTGTGGAGTACCCCTTTAGTGAAGTCACAAGGTCACGACCTCATATCACCCCCCGCTGTATATTTTGATGAGATGATATGATGATGAGATGATATGATGATGATGAAATGCCGTCTTCACGCCAGCACACCAACCCATAACGATCAACCAATGGGTTATTCACAAAAGTGAATCCACCACGTGCTGACGTAGTGGATTGGTGTACTCTGAAGACGGGGGTGGCTGGAGCCCCCAATAAATTATAAATTTTGGCATAAAATCGCCCCCCGCAGATAATTTATCCTTCTTGGGTTTCGAACCATGACCCTCCGGATGAGAGTTTCTACACGCTATCAACTGAGCTATCGGACCTTGTTATAAATACATATTGAAAAAGTTAGTATGTGTTCACCAATAACCTTAACACTATGTCAGTCATATCGTTATTCCTAAAAACTACAATATTCTAAACAAAAACCACATTTTTCTGTCTAAAATGAGATTTTATATTTCTAGTTTCCAAAATATATATAATTCTGTATAACACTGAGTCTATGCGTGGGCCGTAACAGCGGATATTGATTTAGTTATATAGCGGTCTTAAAATAACTTTACGCACAGCTGTTATGGAATAATCAATATGCAGCGACAGCTTTCTAGATTTCATTGTGTACGGATTTATGTAAACAAAAGAATAATAACCGGATATTTTTTTTTTTTGTTATAATAAAAACGCTCTATGAGCGTACATACAGGTTTATATTTAGGGATTCGTTCCTCGTGTCCAAAATGTTTCCTGCCTGATCAGTGAGTTTGAAATTTATTCTTGTCAGAAATGGATTATGAACTCGCAGGTAAACGGGATTAATTGGTTCTGACACAATTAACGAGCCTGGAGGGACAATCGGACTAAAACTGAATAATATATACCCTTGCTCCGCAGTGCCACTGCGGTGGCTAGATTTAGAAAGATCTACCTGATAGCTACCTTCAATAACATCACATACTAGATTGACTGCAATTGTTGTTGTTATGTTTACAATGCCTGGTGATATATGTCTACCGGCACCAAAGGGATTGTTATTGTGTTTTAGTATAACCGGTGGTGGGGCTATTTTTCTCCACGATTCAATTACTCCCAGATAATATTCTTCAATAAGATCATTTAATGATTTCTTCATTTCAGCGTTATTTAAATCTGGTATAACAAATGTTTGTAAATCTTTTTCTGTTATTTTATAACGATTAAGAAATACTTGTTTAGATTCTGGATTTGTGTAACGATTTCCATCGAGTTTAGTCGCAGTGATTATAATACTTCGATTGACGATGTATAAATCGAATAAGATACCATTTAAATGTTTTATTGACTCAATTATTTGCTGCTTTACACTTTCATTATAATGTTGTGATAATGAAATAAGTAAATTTCTTAAATCATTAAACGTTTTATCGTATTCGTGTTTAAGAGTATCTAAAAAATGTTTAATAAATTCTACATCAACCGTATAGAAACTAATCTTCGTCCTGGTGTCTGTGTTAAAAATAAATAATGCTTTATTCAACTTGGGGATCCTTTTACCGTCAAAATCGGTAAAATATTATATATCCTCGTTTGGAAATCCAAATCTTGTATTACTCCATGGTTGTTTTCCTCGATATTCTGGATTTTTAATAAATTTTTCTTCACTCGTTTTAAACTCTTCTATTTTTGGTTCTGAAACTCCATTATAAACAGGTGGAACATCAGGCCATCCTAACACTGATCTGATCGAACTCTGATAGATATCTACGAGGTAATCAGGAGAATTTATTTCAATCGCCGCTGATAGTGTTGGTTCATGAACAGTGATCGCTATTTTAGATTCTTTTCCTGTGATAGATTTAATTCTGCGTTGAAATTCATCATTAATCTGTTCCATTTGATAACTGCCCGTTGAAATTCCAACAACTTGCCAATCAGGTGTTCCATCCGGTTTATTTTTATTCGCAAATACCAGTGAATTATTTGGTTGTTGTCCACCAAACGGTTTTGATCTAATATTAGGCCAACTATAATAAACTCGTAATTGCGCTAATGCTATTTCCTTTGCTGGAATTGCAGTTGGAAAATTAACGCTAAATTCAGGATTGGTTAAACTTAATGATATCATAGTAGTTTTTGACAGCGTTGTATTAGCCACGATCTGCTGAAGTAATTGCGACTCTGACATTATTATTATCGTTATTATTTAATTCTCCATCTTTCCGTCACTAGAGAACGCATCGCGTTCCACTATGAATGCTTCATCGTAGGTTTTCATTATCGTTACGAACTCTTCATCGGATATTTTACCATCACTGAGATACGATGAAATATACGAGCATAATTTAATGTATGCGGTTGTTGCTGTGTGCAATTTCATCACGTACTCGTTTAGTTTATCATTCGTACACGTAGATATTTTTTAGAGATAATACTGAAAATACCTGCACATGTTGTTGCCGTTGAAACTATAATTGTTACAGGCGCTGTCATCGTTATTGTTGATAATAATAATCCAGTTCCAGCAATAACAGCAGAAACCGAGTATATCATTATATCAATAACGACCATACGACGACGATATTTGTTTACCTTTATCGTGTAATCGTCGATGATATTTTTTAGTTTGGTTTGACACTCACATACTTGAGTGTATATGTGACGTTGAACGTCGATAAATGACTCTTGATTCATTATACTTATCTAGGTAACTAATTGAGGAGTTTCGGCTACAAACTCAATACACCACCAATAATCTGCTGTGGTTAACTTTTTATCATTCGCTATTAGCATAAACGTTTCCTCGACATCTTTGTTTAACGCTATAGACACAGTTCCAGAAAAACTATCGGTTGAATGACGCCATGTAAATGTGGTAAATATAGTAAATTTTTCAGCACAAAATATAGATAATCTATATACACCAGTGACCTCTGCGGTATGTTTAAGGGTGCTATTTTCCGGTGTCCATGTTGCTTTTCCTGATGCGACTGTGTACACGATATTAATGATCTGCTTGTGAGGAATTTTAACGAGATTAGTTTTTTGAATAATGTTAGGAATACCACTAATGATATCGTTGAGTCTTGCGTTAATGTCAGCGAGATTAATAATAACAGTTGGTGGAGTTCCAAAAAAGTCATTAATAGATCTGTTTACATTTCTACGAAAATTTAGAAATGTTTGTATGTGATTATTAAATTCAGTTCTAAATGCAGCAATTCCATCATTGATAGTCGTTAACGAAGTAGTTATTGGAATTTCCCTATCGTCGACGTATTTCTTCGTTGCAGCGTCGAAATCTGTTTCTGGTGTTCTGAGATTATTAATACCATTATTATTCATGTCGAGAAATGCACGCATTATACCACAGCGCACTGACACGTATTTGGATTCTTGATCATCGACGTATTTTTTTGTTGCTGCGTCTGTATCTGCGATTGGATCTCCAAGATACGTAATTTTTCTTCCTGACATAATAATATCACCGGTAAATACATCACCAGTTTTCTTAACATAATCGTTAACCGACTTACCGGAATCCTGTATTTTACCCTGATCAGTGAAAGTAACGACATTATTAACAACCGCGTTGGGAATTCGTACAAGAACATCTAGTAGTTGTATATTACTCGTTTTTAATCGTCCTTGTTTGTCCTGAAAAACGACGACTTCATTTTGATCCACACTTGTTATATTTAATAAATCATCGATTTCATTTCTGAGCTGATCAATGGTTGCATATTTAGATAAATCGAACTTCTGAGTTTTACTTGAGGATCTTCCATAAATATCTACCATTATATTTACTGATATCAGTTTAAGTATTATGACGTAGTGTAGTGAACGCGTGCACGACTTTATGAGGCGGCGCTGTTGATTTTGATACAGCATCAAGCATAGCGAGGGTTTCACGACCGCATATTGGAGGATCAGTTAATTTTTGTGTTGGTAGTGTTGAATACCAGATTGGAGCAGTATTGTTGCTAACGTAATGAAGAAATTCTTTTGGTGGTGCTAATCCATACGAATCGAAATAAATAATTCCACGTGGATCAATTGCATATGCGACCCAGTGCGTGCCTGGGCCAGAATTTTTATCGAGATTAATAATACTGGTTTCATGTTGCATTGCAACGGTAGGTAATTGATCGCGCATAAAAACACCTCTGAAATTTTTTATTTTTAATTGCTTAGCAGCATTAAGTAAATCAAAATTGGACATAGGTGTTATTAGTAAACTGTCCCTGGTAATCTTAGACCCTTTCCGTACCAGTGTGGGGTCCCTGGTAATCTTAAACCTCTTCCCTTTTTTTTGATTCCTTGTCCGGTTGCTTTCTTTAACGCCATTCCAGCAGCTGTTCCAACAGCACCTAGCGCAGCTGCCTTTGCAACAGCTGGGGCTGCAGCCGCTATTAATGCTGGTATTGCTGCAAGAAGCGGAAATATACCACCCGTTTTAGCGATGTCTTTAATAACCGCTGCGGAAAGATCAAGTCGTACACCAGTCTTTAATCGCTTGGCTTTATTAAAGTGATTATACTGACGTTCAGTCAGCGATAGCTTATTCGGACCACCCGCGATTTGTTCTTTTTTTAATAATATTTTTACCGCACGATTATTTTTTGATGATGATTGTAGCTTTTTAATCTGACCAGGAGTCAGACTCACACTAACGTGATGATATGACATTTATAATATTATGAGCGATCTAATTACATGTTTTCTACTGGAGCATCAATAACTCTCATTCGTCCACCAACACCTTCGAGTAACATCGATTTATCGCCGAGTATAACAGCAATTGCTCTGTAATTAACAATAACTCCTGTTACCACACGAGCTCGAAGATGAATATCTACAACAGATTGTCTGGTTAAATCTAAATGTTCTAGTGAAAAATAATAAATCGGATACAGCGATGTAAAATCTAGCTGCGATATTTGTAAACCAGTATCAATGTTTTGATCACGACCCATGAACGACATAAGACGATGATATGCACGTGCTACATGATTATTTCCAAAATTCAGTAATATATCCTCGGATGGTTCTTGACGTCCATTTATCCTTAATGAAATCTCAGAAACACCGAGTTGGTCAAATATCATATGACTATGTGTTTGCGAGTTTATTCGTGCAGCATTTTGAAACGCAATAAATATATGTCTTGGTGCAGAAACACCTTGCTGAGAAGCTATCTGCCATGTAAATAAACCATCAATTGCACTCTGAACAGCATCTGTGGTCATTGTTAACCATGACAACGTTGATTTACCGCCTTGACTCATAAAAGATAACAACCGGTCATCTTCGGATATTGACGGAGTCATCACTGGCATCCACAGGAAAAGTTTTGTTAGTATTACTTTACCAGCATCACCAATAGGTCTCCATAATGCATCATTATCATCGCCTTTTCGTACAAGTACAACTGTGTGTTTGGCTCCGAAAATGACTTTTCTGACATTTCTACAGAATCCAAAAATATGTGACAGTGGAATTGCACATGAAAATCTTCTCCTATTGCCTCTTAACATTGATCTACGTGCTGTAAATCCTAAGTTAAATAAAAAAAAAAAAAAAGGTAGATCTTCAACATCAGCACCAGCAGGAGCAACAGCTCGATTATTGGGCTGTCGAAAGACTTGATTTCTACTGTCAGGATGGTCAGAAGTATCCTTGACAAACATCATTGATGGACCAGCTGATCTTGAATAATCGTCGCTGTATCTTGCAAGGCCTAGTATTGTTGTAGCAACATCAACGTCTTTCTGGATTGATTCAATAATTTTTCCATCAATCATATACGTAGCGCTGTCAAATAACGCCATAATACCATTATTAACAAAACCAATCCTAATATCAGCGACGTATTCGACATCATTTGTCCTTATAATTTCACCTTCAAATTCGATAAATGCTTCAGCGGGTAAGAAATATCTACTTGTATCTTGAACCTGTAGTTCAATTCGTCCACGCTGATCTGGAATTCGTGCGTCGTAAGAATAATACTGATAATCGCGCACAGACTCATCTTTGAGAACTGGTGCGTCCATGTCAAACGCGGGTCAGATACGCGCTTAAACATCTTTATTATTATCGTCTTCGTCTAACTCGAAGACCACTTCCTGCTATCAGACTAGCGGTTATATTTTTTTCTTTTTCTGACATCGGGATATCAGCTAACTCCGCTAGTTTTTGATTAGCTGCTTGATTTATTATTTTACTGACATTTGCTGGCATCACTTCAGTGCTAGGTAATTTCACAGGTTGAGGTCGGGTCGCTTGTGGTCTGCGTATTAATCGTGATAGTCTATCTTTAATTGCTGAGAATGCTTTGCTAGCAAGATTACCAACAGCGCCTATACCTTTTTCACGAACAACATCAATAGCTTTCATTCCTAGTTGCTTTGCAATCGGTATTGCTTTTGGGGCTATCCTTCTAAACAGACCCTGAATAACATCACCTAGTCCATCTCCGTAGGTCGTTTTGTATACCGGTAATCGAGAGTTTATTACCCTGACCATGGTAGGTCCACGTTGAGTACCATGCACGATCATTGTTATTATTAACTGTTTTTATCACTAATTACATACTTAATCACTATAATAATCGTCGGCGATTTCATTAATGAGGGATCGATACACATTAATATCCATGATGCCGCCACTAAATAATCGTTTACAAATATCAGCTACTTCATTAATGATTTCTGGGGAATTATTACCAGCTCCTTTTCCTCCGATGAGGATTTCTAGTCGATCAACATCAGCGAGAACGTTATTGGGACAAGTAATAAGACCACTTCCTAAACCACTTCCAGTTGCGCCTGGAGCGTCTTGAAATTCTTCTTCTTCCTCTTCACTTGGTTTCGGTGGTGTTGTTTTCTTTGGTGTAGGAGATAGAACTGGTATTCGTGATTTTGGTGATCCTGGATAATCACGAAATGATTTTGGTTCTTTTTGTTGTTGTTGTATTTGTTGTCGTTGTATTTGTTGTTGATATTGTTGTATTTGTTGTTGTTGATATTGTCGTTGTTGTTCTGGCGGTAATTGCATGAAGGTAATATAATTATCTATTGTATGAATATATTGTATATATTTTGGATCACTATTTCTAGCCTGATCAGCGTCATGGTGTATGCGAAATATCCATTTGTACCAATTATCACGACCTATAGGTTTATCAGCATATTCAGATTTTAAATACTGTTTTCGATCATTATAACTTCTCACAGCAAGCATAGCTAAATCTCCTATATTTTTAATTTTTTTAATATAATCAATAGCACCTTCGATAAATTTGTCATTTATGTTAATTCTTTCTTCTTGTTCTGGTAGACGTTCCTTTATATCACCTATTTCAGCACCTTCAGGTTGATCTTCATCTTTAGGTATTTCCGGGACTGGCATCGCAGCAGCTATTTCGGCTGGAAGTTCACGTAAAATTTCTTTTGTTTTCTTAGTTCTTCTTGCTATTTTTTCAGTTCCTTCAGCTATTTTTCCAGTTACTTCAGCGGTTTTCTCCAACACAGGTTGAATACCTTTAGTGGTCTCAGTGATAGGTTTAAATAATTTTTTTGTATCCTCTTCAGATTCAACTTGAGATTCCTGACGCGATTGTAATTGTTGCTTAACAGAATCACGAACGGGTAGATGTTTTTTAATTGCCTCTAGTCGCTCTCGAGCTAATTTAGCTGAGTGTGGTTCTCCAATACTCATTATTGATAATATCTATAATGGCTGTTTAATTTATAGCAGCAGAGAGGGTGAAGGACATACGCGTAGTGACCAGATTGTGAAAAAATCTGGTCAATTAAAGAAGTTTTCATTATTAAAGCAAAAACTTCTTTTTTTCAGCCTTCGTAGGAACCCTTAATTTTCAAAAATAAGGTCTCTACAAAGTTGTAGGGTTCACCCTCTCTGCTGTTAGTCGTGTATACTTCGATTAAATTATTTGATCTTGGGACAATGAGCGATAAACAAAATAAATGGAATCGCTAAAATTGGATATTTTTTTAAAAAATACTTTTTTAAGGAACCATTTCTCTCGCAGTAGAATCAATACAGTCGTTAGCTATCCAACTCCGGAGTCCCGATAACAAATATGTTAGACCGATTCGGTGGCTTAATTGGTTGGAGCGTCCGCTGCGGATGCGGGAAGTAGGGTGATCGAACCCGGCTGAGTCATGCCAAAGAATTATAAAAATGGTATTCGCAGCTTCCTCGCTTGGCGATAAGCATTAAGAGGTTAGTGTTAGGACTGGTCGGCCTGGCGTCAGGATAATGTGACTGGGTGGGACATCATGCTACATGTCTGCGGCATGATGCCCCATTGCTACATATCAATTAAATATCCAAATCACACACACACACACACACACACACACACACACACACACACACACACACACACACGAGTTAACCTCCTTTTGCACTCGCGAAAGCTCTGAATGTAATTATTTTATGACCGTAATATCTTTTACAAAGTAGCTCCATTTAATTAGGTTCGCTACAGAGCGACTTGATAGTAATGAAACTGAAGGAGACTTGATGTTTCCGGTAATATTTCCCATATGGCCCATGCAAGTATGTATGTATGTATGTATGTATGTATGTATGTATGTATGTATGTTTGTCTGTGTGTGTGTCTGTGTGTATGTATGTATATATGTACGTACGCACGCACGCACGCACGTACATATGTATGTATGTATGTATGTATGTATGTATGTATGTATGTATGTATGTATGTATGTAAGTATGTATGTATGTATGTATGTATGTATGTATGTATGTAATGTTTTACGGCGCCGGAGGACACAAGAGGCTATATGGTGCCAAATTAAGGTAAAATTCGCAAGATGTAAAAATGAGATGCTCAGAAGTTTAGAAAGATCAGCTTTTCCTTAAAAATAAGTACATCAAGATAGCATGCAAAACGTAAACATTTTAAATTTCTGTACAAAGATAGGACAAGATAGTACAAACCGCACACCTTTAAAAAAAATCAAGATCTTCCCGGGTGTTACATTCTCATAAAATTTCTTCGTGTAGTTGACGTGAAAATATTCAGGTCGAATAATGTGTTCCACTGTCAGTGGCCACTGGCCTGGTATGAATTCTGGTCGAGATTCGCCGTTCCGAAAGTATGCTTGAGTAAGGTTATGTGTGTCTGATACGATATCAGCACAAAACCGCCTATTTCTATGATTGGTTTTATACCAGGAATGGAACTCTCCAAAAGTAGATATGATGTTCGTAAGTTTGTAGAGTTTTCATATGGAATATTTTGCCAAGCATGTCGAACATGCTGATTTATACAATATTTGATATTTGTTATTATAACCTTCCATTCGGAAACGGGTCACTGCCGGGCAGCTTTGGCTGCTTTATCTGCACTTTCCTTATCCTTTATACCCATGTGACTGGTCCGGGAACAGCACATAATACTTTTCACAGATTGCATGAGCACATCATGTTTCCTTTATATCTGGGATATTGACGGGTCGCCAGATATAAGATTTTTCAAAGCATTGCCATACAGAACGGGAGTCGAAAAAAAATGATGAATTTTGTTTTTCGACAGGATTAAATATAGATTAATGCTTTCAGAATAGCTGCAATTTATGCACTACAACTTCAGGCTTTGTCTAGTAGCCGGATCGAGATGGTTCCACTGTGTGTTGTAATGGTAGCTCCAACTATGTCTCATCTTTGGAACCGTCTTTTATACAGAAACGTATGGCTAGAACAGGAGACTCTGATTTCATTGAATTTACTCTAAGAAATGAGAGGACTTGTTGAAGATTTTTTGTGATTTGGGAACACGTAATTTTATAATATCTACGACACTTCTTTTGAACTTTTAGGTAAGGACTGATACACATGACAAACTGTGGAATGCAGTTTGGTTTTTGAGTGTACCAGGTCTGGTATTTGGGCATAAAGATGATATCAGTTTGATTGATTAAAAGATAGTTTGCTAGAATACGGAAGAGTCAATTTCGTTCCGATATGTGTTTGTCGCAACCCATATAAAAAGCACGACTTTCTGTCATTTGTCCTTGGCGTATGTGTATATATATATATATATATATATATATATATATATATATATATATATATATATATATATATATATATATATATATATATATATATATATATATATATATATCAGAAAGCTTACTGTCAAAAAATCATCCCAAATGGTGTCCTCAACAACATCAATTTTATGTACGCATAATAAGAGATGAAATGTAAAGTTCTTGTCATGGTATTGATGACTTTATCAAGGTATATTATAGTCAGTTGTACATTTTGAGCGATACTGTATTCTGTAATTCATTTGGATCATGCACAGTGTTTCACTTACACAGTCCACAGTTTCGTATCAGTGGGTTTATCGATTGAAAAAGCAATACAGCCAACATTATGAGCACTTAAAATTAAATTACCCTTCGTTTGCACGGATGCGTCTGGAGACTGAGTAGCCGCCATCTGTTTTGTTGCCGTTCCCATGTTATTGCTGGTCGATATAGACGCTGATATTGACCACTAGGGTATTCATGGGAAGTCCGATATTTCCAAGTCCGCGGAACAGATATAATGTTCGTAATTTTATTTACTGATTTAACAAACCAATTTATGATACAGTAGCTAATATTTACCAGGCGTGTTGCAAATAAAAATTACCAAAAAACAACCTAAGTCTTTACTCCATCTCGTTAAATATTCAGCGATACTATTGTGGGGTATTGAAAGTAAAATAATTCATGAGATTGCAAATTGGCTGGCGCACGCGCGCGCACACACACACACACACACACACACACACACACACACAAAGTATCGGTTAACCTCGGGTCAGACTCAGAAGCAACTCGAGGGACTCTGTTGAATGTCCAACAGAGTTGTAGTGATTGGCGAGTTACGCGCCATGTATTCGTGAAAACTATTGGACATACATCCGAGGTCGTTCTATACATGCGCTTGATAATACTTGCATATTTGTTCAGATTAAAACAGTGATTATGATTCGAATGTTCTTGCATTTGTACGGAACCCATTTTTTTTTCTTCTAGCTATTAGATTTAATTTAACACATGGAACAGCAGGAGTAACCAAATGATCCGAGGCAATGCTAAGTGAAGATGAAATTTGGTCTAATATTTCCGCGTGTCATTAAAAAGCAGTGTAATATTAAGAATGAATAATGACTGAATTCGAGGTTTCGTTCATTTTATGCTATTTGTATGCGCTAATATTAAATTGATTAAAGTTGGCATATTGACCTAAATTTTACCGGTTAATATCATGAAAACAAACTGAACTGACGCGAAATCTCTCGGACCAAACCTATGTTTCCTTACCGTGTTAGTTATTTGTCCTTACTTTGTTAAATATGAACAGACAGAACCTGTGCTATTTTTTGCCACATAAACGTGTTTATAGATGTGCGAATTGATAAATGGTTACCTAAAGCAATTAGAACAAAGACTGATAATGCTAATCACAGATTTATTCCAAAATATTTGTATGAATATCCATCTATCTTATAATGAGCAATAAATAACAATCATCCATATTCATCAATCAGTCCACCCAACCACCCAGTCATCCATTCATTCGTCAGTCCATCCACGCACCAAATAATCCATCCTTCCAGCCATAGTCTCAAATTAGTGCAAGTATTACCATAGAAAAGTAATCAAGATTAGCATGTACATTAGTACTATGACTATCAAACATCGTACAAATATTATCAACAGTACCCTGTTATGTCGGTGACGAATTCAGTCTCGTTCGGCCCTCACTGTTTTGAATAATCTGCTTTCAACCGGCATTCTATAAATAATAATTAAATTATATTAAGTGAAAATAGGAGAGAATAAAAATATCAACTCTTTGTTTATGTTTATTCTTTTGCAGTTGTTCACGGTGGATGTTATAAAATCAGTTGTTTTAATGTTTCTCCAGATTCTCTATCTTGGTCCATATTTGAGAATAAACAGGACAATGTTTCCAGTACTTAACGGACCCCACGCCAGGACGATTTCTGTGTTTTTAGTCTATTTCTATTCAGTAGCTTTTGTGAGATAACGGTGTCTAGATATTTTGTTTTCTACTTTTAGTGACTGGCTGACATGATTTATCCAAATCAGAAAGCCGTCTATATCAGGATGCTTCCTATCAAGTGGTCGATTCATTTAAGCAGGGTTTTTTTTGTGTTGTTGTTGATGATGAAATCCTTTCATTTGTATTCTTCTGTTTTGGCCTTATTTTATGGCGGATCGATTTGATTTGTATAAATTGGACGGTCTTTCTATCCCGATTTGTCAAATTCAATATCGCGATTTTGGAGAAATTTTTATAAAAGTTATATTTTAAGTAATCGCAGCCATATTTGGTGTTAGATGGCATCATTTGTATTTAATTTAATGGTCGTCATGGCAAAATGCTTAGTTTAATGTCTAGTCTAACTCTGTTCACAGTTATAGAGCAGATGCGATTTCAAGGTTTATCCATTTTTATTAATGCGGGCCAAATTTGACTGCCTATGGTCATATTACTTTGAAAGGTCTTTATGCCAGGATGCTTTCTGTGTAATTTGTTCAAACAAAGTGTATCAGTTTTGGAGAAGTCGTTTAAACGTTTGAAGTTTCAGTACTGTTAGCCATCTGCATCAATTGTACAAATTTGAAATCTCTCTATACAAGTATGATTTCTGTTAAATGTGGCCAAAATCTGTAGAGCGGTTTTCTCGTTTAAAGGTTCTTTATTTTTAGTAACGGTTGCCATATTTGATAGCGAATTGGCATCTTTTATAGAAATCTGAAATGTCTTTATGCCAGAATCCGTTGTGCCAAGTTGAATCAAATTCTATCCACGTTTTAGGAGATGAAGTCTTTGTAAATATTTTTCTAATTTTAGTAACATCCGCCATATTTGACAGCAGATAGACAATACGTACATAAATTTTAAAGCGTAAGTCCTTTATACGTTTTTCTAATTTAGTAGATATCTTCATTTTGTACAAACTAAAAATGGCTTTATAGCAGGATTCTTTCTGTAAGCTTCGTTCAAATTCTAATTAGCAGTACAGGAAGTTTTTAAAGTTTTCTCAAGCTTTGGCAACAGCGTCACTTCATTTTTCTAAATAATGTGCTAATATTTAGAAGCGGACAAAATAAGTTTATAGAATCTTGAAATAATCTTCAATTATGCTCTTTTTTCAAATTTAACTGCATTCTGTGAATCGCTTTTGGACAAGAAATCTTTTAAAAAACGGGCGTGTATAGTATTTTCTATTGGTGCCATGTGTGACGGTGCATCGGCATCATTTCCATACATTTGGAAACCCTTAGTTCAGACTGCTCAGAGCATAGTATAGTCAAGATTTGTTCGCTGGTTGTTGAGAAGAAGTTTAAAATAACAATTTTAACGTACACGTGAGACAAGACGTATGATCCTTTTTGAAAGCTTTATAACATAGCATATCAATGGTTGACAGTCATTTCAAGTAACAAGTGATTATAGCTTACCCTGAACCAGACACATATTCATTTGGGAAAATACTGAAATGAGGTCCAACAGATTAAAAAAAAAAAACATGACATTCCATTTAACATTCAGACACTTCGGCTGTAATGTCATACATAGAATCTCAAAGCTAACTTCCAAACAATTACTCATAATATCCTGTGTTTCCTTTTATAACATGAAACCAAAAACGCTAACAAAACATCAAAACTGTTCATTTTCAATGTAAACACATATACTACATTTAATCGACTTTACAGTCCAAAATTACTTGTAAAAAATCGTTTTCAATATTAACGTTAAACATTCCCTTCATAGCTTTTTACATTGTATTGACGAGAAGGAACAATAATAACAATATTATCTTCAGTGTGACTATCAGTAAAAAATACAACCAAATATAAAACACTATGTACAACTAATATGTGGTAATATTGTCGTTTTCGTCACTCATTTGGCAGACATGCAAATGTTGCATATGTGTATTCTTCTAATCTGGAATGTTGGGCTCCAAACTGCAATGAAAACAAGGGAGGGAAAAGATGAAAACAAATCAAGGAATCACGCTATAAACAGCTGGATTTGAAATACATTTTAACAATTAGTGTTTTCATGTATCTTCCGGCTGAGAAAATTAATTACATCCTTAATTAATACTTTGCTAAGAGGATTGTGTGTACTCAGCTTTGAACACTGGAACTACGTCAGCTTAAAATAATGTTCAAATAAAGCTGGCACAATATATTTTGTAAGGTAATTCTAAAGTTACTTAATGGACTAGGTAACTACGTGCCATCTTTTTCATAGTAATCTTTGTCATCATCATCATCATCATCATAATCGCAGCTGTCGTCATCATCTTCATATTCATCATTTTGACCGACATCATCATCATCATCATCATCACTCCACCACCTCCACCAGCACCTTCAAGTTGACAGCTCGTATTGTATTATGAACATTATAAATTACATTTTTTATAGTTTCTATTTCTATTTCTACATTTCTATTTTATTCCTTACAAGACGGGTAGCAGCGGTAGCTCAGCAGTAGAGCGTCATCTTGGGTTCGATTCCAGCCCAAGTCAGCCAAAATCAGCTACCTGTGTGTCATAGAGAAAGGCACTTAGTGGCCATTTCTTCAGCATGATATAGTCAATAATTTGTTAAAAATGCTGTTCAACACCACCACCACCAACAACAACAAAAAACCTTTAAAATGCTTTGTATATCGGTCCGGTTGGAAATTATTTTGCGGGCTTGTTGATCAGGAGAATTAAACTAAGCATACAAAGCAATGTCAGACATCTCTATGTGAGGTGAACGGCCTTAACTGTAATGAACCAAATCGAACATCTCTTAACAATGCTCTAATGCATTGAAAAATACCGTTAATCTGATCACGTGATCAATGATAACGGCAATGACCTTGACGATGGTAATCATAAATCTCGTGTATAGATACTATTACAGTCTCTCACTCATACAGATAGATAATTGGATTGATTGATTGATTGATTGATTGAATGAATGAATGATTGATTGATTGATTAATGGATGGACAAAATATAAATATTACTTGTATCATAATAAATTAAAAGTCGTCATACATCAATTGCATGCACCCACACTCTTATTTTCCCCTTTTCTATATCCATTAATGTTCTTTTCTGTCTATTCTTTCTCTAGCCCTCCACTTTCCAAAATTAACCATTCGATATATCCATCAATCCATCTATCTGGCTGTCTGCAACGACGATACAAAAAGTTTGCTTATAACAAATTTGGTATTTATTAATACTCATACATACCGTATATGTCAGTGTTGAAGTGTCTCATTTACAGTTACTGGAAGTGTATGTTGCTCCCTTAATTGAGTTCCCTGGGACATACGGTCGTTGTGTCTCCTCAACATTTCGTTGGAGTTACGTACTGTAAGCAATACAACATATTGTTTGGGTGATGATAAATGAAAATAACTAATCATTTGCATAATATGGTGCGAAATGCATATTTACCCCCCCACTAACACTAACACTAACACTCTCTCTCACACACACACACACACACACACACAC